>JBBPBX010028312.1:0-36661 GCA_038048925.1 Garcialebias charrua
ATGTGTGTTAATTCAGAATTGATCTACAGTATATTTTTGTCATTATTAATGATGATCTGTTACTTTCATGAGCTATGACCTTCTGCTGGTTTTATTTCTGCAAAGCAAGCAAGACTCTGTCGCTAAGGCAGAAGTCAGGGTAAGAGCTGTTCTCTTGCAGCTTCTTTTGTGTTGTCTATGAAGTTAGACATAACATTTTCTCTGCTAACAGGCAGGCCATCTGGCCGAGTTATGTAAACAGTTTTCCTGTTGTCCGTCAAGAGACTTTCTACCTATGAAATTAAACTTCCATCTTTTATTTTGTGAAACCAGCCTGTAGCCATTAAGAAGGTGGGTTAGACCCCACCTCCCCTATATAATGGGCACTTCCTATTTGGAAGTTAGTGTTTGGAGGAGAACGAAGAGTCAACCTGCTCTCCTCTCTGAAAGCTGGAGTCGGCCCGGTCATATGTCAACGACCCACGTCTCCGCTAGGATCATAGTAAAGCCTTACTGTGATTCTGTCACTCTTCTGGAAGAATTTGTTTTCTAAGGTTTTATTTTGAAAGTTCAACCAGTGCGATTGGCTCTGTTCCTGCCGGTGAACGCGTGCTCCCGCTCGTCTGACCCAGTCATACACGCACGAAGTCATCTGGACGCTCACTGGACCACACAGTCCGTTAGTGTCCACAAACTTCTCAGTCCTCACCTCGCAAGACGTCTCGTCACCAGGTAAAGAGGCGTTGTTTGTATGCTGCACGTGTCGGAGGCTCAGCCTGATCCGTATGGGAAAGGTGCCACTCTGGTTATTTCAAATAATTAATTTCAGTTAACTTAGCTTTCATCTTCTTCCTCCTATTTCTTATTTTTCATAAGTATTTAATCTGTCAAGTAAATGTGCCAACAGTTAATTTCCTAATTGTCTGTTTGTTTTAATTTGAATTCTTGTCAACGTAGTTATTAAATCAGAGCTAATATCGATACAAATGTTTAATGTAATTCTTGTGATAGTTTCAATAAAAGGTCTATATTTTTGGTAGACCAACATAAATTGAAGTCTAAGCGTGAAATTACATTTCTTGTCTAATCACAGTAAAAACAACTTAGTATCGGAAAAAGGAAGAACTCGCTCTTTGGTGGCAGTTTGTGCAAGATTAAAGTCTGCTAAACTGCGCATCTACAATAATAGTAAATCAGTAAGTGTTTAAATACCTTACTCTACATTTATTACTATTATTAATCTATTACACTTGATATAATTCATATTGCTAAAAAAAAAAAGATACTGAGTGTAGCCGTGTCACTTGATGCCGAAAAGGCTTTGGATATGGTTGAATGGCAATACCTTTTTTCGGTCCTTAGGAAGTTCGGTTTTGGAGACGGGTTTGTTAATTTGATACAATCTCTGTACAGATCCCCACAAGCTAGAGTTGTGACCAATGGGATCACCTCTGACTCATTTAGGTTGTATAGGGGCAACAGACAGGGAGATCCAGTTAGCCCTGCCCTATTTGTGCTCGCTATTGAACCCTTGGCTGAGGCCATTAGGAAAAACTCTAATATTAGCGGGTTTGAGATAGGTACGGACATACATAAGATTTCGCTTTTTGCAGACGATATCATTTTATTTTTAACTAATCCAGAATATTCTCTCTGTCATCTTCAGGACTTATTGGGTAGATATAGTTCAATATCGGGATACAAGGTTAATTTGGAAAAGAGTGAGGTTTTACCGATTTCCGTATATGACCATAATAAAGTTAAAAATGTGTCTAATTTCAAATGGTCTCCTGAGGGCTTCAAATATTTAGGAATATATGTAGATGGTAACCTCAAAAATGTATTTAAATTAAATTTACCTAGTCTTCTTCAGAAGGTGACTGAGGATTTAGGAAAATGGATGGACTTACCTCTCACATTATTTGGTAGAATTAATGTAATTAAGATGAATATCCTCCCTAGGTTTCTATATGTGTTTCAATCACTCCCAGTTCACATTCCAAACGCATTCTTTATATCTCTTAAGAAAATATTTAGGAAGTTTATTTGGCACGGTAAATCACCAAGATTTAGCATGGATAAATTATCGCTGCAGTATGAGGATGGAGGTCTTAGGCTCCCTAATTTTCAAATCTATTATTATGCAGCTCAGTTTAGGTTCTTGGCACAGATGTTTGAAGTGCAGGCTCATCCGTCGTGGCTCAAAATTGAGACAACAGAGATAAAAGAGGAGGTGCCATTAAATTTGCTTTATAAGTGGGATAATAAAACTATTAAGAAGGAAACTGACAATCCATTAATAATTCAGACGATCCAAATTTGGATTAAAATTCGGGAACTGTTTGGGCTAAAGAGTTCTCTTTCCCCTAAATCCCCATTAATAATAATAATAATAATAATAATAATAATAATAATAATAATAATAATAATAATGAATTCAATTTATAACGCACTTTTCATTAATGAAAATCTCAAAGTGCTACAAGGAGCAACAGAATTAAATGACAATAAAACAAATAATAAAACAATTAAAATCAATAACAATATCAGCTAAGATCAAAAGTAGAATCATGAGGAGGTAGAGTATGCTTGGTCGAAAAGAAAGGTCTTCAAGTCGCTCTTAAAGTCAACCACAGACTGTGGGGCTCTTAGACAGTCAGGAAGAGAGTTCCACAGGCGGGGGGCAGCCACACTGAAAGCCCGGTCTCCCATGGTCCTTAATTTGGTTCTCGGAATGTGAAGGAGATTGCTGTTCTGTGACCGCAGCGAACGGGTGGATGAGTATGGAATGAGAATATCCTTCAGATAATCTGGTGAAGTTCCGTGTAAGCATTGATGTGTAATGAGAGCAGTTTTGTACTGAATTCTGTAGGCGACAGGAAGCCAATGAAGGTTATGGAGAATGGGCGTAATATGTTCAAATTTACGAACTCTCAACAAGATCCTTGCTGCACTGTTTTGAATATATTGAAGTTTCTGAAGGTTTTTGCCAGGGATTCCAATAAACAGGGAGTTGCAGTAGTCGAGCCTGGAGGAGACAAAAGCATGGACGAGCTTCTCAGCATCGGAAAAAGTTAGGGATGGGCGAAGTCTGGAGATGTTTCGAAGATGGAAGAAGCAAGTTTTAAACAGATGCTTAATGTGATTTTCAAATGTAAGATTGGAGTCCATTTTTATTCCAAGATTAGTAACAGAGGTGGAGAGGGGGATGTCTTGTCCAGAAAAGGAAAGTCTTGTTATAGGAGATGTTTTCCATTTCCCCATTATGGGGAAATGGATTGTTACCGAAGATTCTCCAATCTGGTACCTTTAGATCCTGGCAGGAAAAGGGTATCTGTCAACTGGAGCACTGTTATGAAAAGGGGGTATTCATGTCATTTCAACAGTTAAAAGATACGTTTAAATTGACGAATAATGATTTTCTTGGCTATCTCCAAATTCGTGACTTTATAAGAACTGATCAGAAAGGAAGTTGGAAGTTACCGTGTATGTCTCCAGTTGAGGAAATGTGTTATGCTAAGCAGCCATTAAGTAAAATAATTTCAAGGGTGTATACAGTACTTATGTCAACTTTAACTATATCTGGTGTGGATGCTTCCAGAATTAAATGGGAAAAGGATTTGGGTATATCTATTGAGATGCAGTTATGGAATGATTTGTGCAGGGGGGGTCTCACCTCTACTTTGAATGCTCGATTTAGATTAGTACAATTCAATTTTTTACATCAGTTATATATCACCCCACAAAAATTACATAGATATAATTCGAGTATATCTAATCTTTGTTTTAGATGTGGCTTGGAGGAAGGAACGTTCCTCCATGCTACCTGGCAGTGCTCTAAATTGCAGGATTTTTGGAAAGGGGTTTGTGAAACATTATCAGACATCCATGGCACCGTGATTCCAATAGACCCGGAGATTTGTTTATTGGGGAACTTTACAAATTCAAATTTAAAGACGGTTTATGATAAGAAACTTACAGAGGTACTTTTGGCAATTGCTAAGAAATGTATTACAATAAAATGGAAATCGGATGCCGCCATCCCAATTAAAATGTGGTTGGGAGAGATTAATAGCTGTGTGACACTTGAAAAAATAACCTACTGGATGCAAGGTAGAGGTGGGACTTTTAATAAAATATGGCAACCATATTTGAGGTATATGCAAAATCTACCGGCACAGTGGATTGACTGACCGTCATGTTATCGAGCTGGACTCGACAAGATATAGGAGCGAATCAGATAACATCTGTCTTTTGGATATATTCCAGATTCATGTATATTTTATTTTATCCTTATGGATTATATTCTTCCCTCATCTTACCCACCCCCTCTCAGCCCCTGTTATTTGGTTGTTGTGTTATATTGTTGTGAGTGTAATTTACTTAAGAATGTTTGTTGTTTGAATTGTGTCTTACTGTGATTTTTGTGATGTCATTATTGAAAAATTATAAATAAAATATTCTAAAAAATATATATATATATATTTTCTCAGCAAAGAAATAATAGTATTTTACCTTGTTTTCTTGAAAATTCCTTCGTGGCGGCAGCCATTTTAAGCAGGGCAAACTGACGACGTCAGTCGACGTTGTTCAAAACTCTGCCCTTTCTGTTCTCTGATTGGTCCGGTCAAAAATCTACCGGAGAAATCCTTGTCTATGGGAGAAGTCCCAGACCCTAGTACGAAGCGAAGTGAAGGACAAGGGTCTGGTTTTAACCAGGCTAATTCACCAGTGTCCAAGGTAAATACTTCAGTGTAACTGAATGAAGAGTGCCACAGAACAGTTGCAGCATATGTTGTGAAAAGGTTACATCCCTTTTCAGATGTGGATTCAACTCCTGCCATGGATTGCACTTACATTGCACTCAGACACATTATTATTGTAAGAGATAAACACTTAAAATGTCATCAATATGTTCGGGATATAATACCTGTAGTTTGCTGACCAGTACTGTACAATATTCCAAAAGAAGTTGGAGCAGATTTGATCCGACCCAAATTCATTCGCGAGTTCACCCTTTTTCAGGATTAAATTGCTTAACTGTGTTAGACAAAATGTAATTTCACGAGAGACGTCAACTTATGTTGATCCACCAAAGATGAACCTTTTATTGAGACAATCATAAAAGTACATTACACATTTGTATCGAGCGTAGCTCTGATTTAATAACTACTGTAGACAAGAATTCAAACTGAAAACAAACAGATGTAGTGATACAACCTTGACCTTTGAAACACTTCTCTGATCACTCTCAGTAATGAACTTTTTGGGAGTTATTCCTGAAGGGACAATAATACTTTTATTAGTTTTAATTTGAATCAAACATCATAAATTAAGTCATCCAGAGACTTCTTTTAATTTTGTTAATTCAAATGTCATCAAATGAATAATTTTATTTGTAAGAGCATCAGTACATTTTAATGTCAGATAAATCAAATACTCTGCTTAATTCAAAATGTTGTACATGAAGGATTTCTCCTCTCGAACTTGCATGTGAAGATAAAAGGAACACTTTATCTCATTCATTTTAGTTTGAGCTCAGGACAATCTCCTCAGAAAAGACTTTTGTTTTTGTCCTAATTAATAATCAGATGAATAATATCTGTTTTTGCTATTATCATTAACATAGGTCCCATATGTGATGCTTAATGACGTTGTTTTAATCAAACCAACAGTATTTTGCTTAAAGTGTTAAGGCAAAGGAATCAGTTTTATCATAAAATGCTGACATCTGAAACTAACACTTTATCTTTCTGACAAACTAATCTTTTGACCCCCTTTCAACGTGTTGATGTCATCCTCACATCAACTTATGATGCCATTCGGCCAATCAGAAAACAACACATTTTCTGGGTCACGTCTCAGTTAAAACCTTCACATCTTACTTCTCTCTCGAGTAGTTGCTGGAAGAAAGTTGACATGAATTGACTTTCTCTTTGAAGCTGAGAACTTGGACCAAGCGTCAACGGTCCAGTTCAACAGCCGAATTAATAGCAAGACTGCTGTTAACTCACCTGAGCTTCTAAGCTCCGACCACAATGAGTGTTCACATCCAAGAACACTTTTACTCTTGAAACATCAACCAGACTGCCGTTACTTCAGTGGGTCAAAGGCGGACGTGAGAAGCTACAATCTAAACAGACTGACCTCTCCGGACTTCAAGGATCGATCCATTCTTGGTAGACCGTCAAAAGGTAACGAGTCGCTGATTGTTTACACACCGGACATACGGTACGTCCAGCTGGAGATCGCACGGGGAACGTGTCATGTTCTGGTTATAAACATTCAAGATAGTTCACCCCTTCTTTTCCACCTTTCCTCCTTCTTATGCTAAAAACTTCCCTTTAAACTTTATATCTGTTGTCAGCAACAAACTAAGTTAAGAGTACCTGCAGAAGAAGTAATGTCATCTTTTACTTGTCTGTTGTTCAAAATTTAAATCTGTCGATAGTTAGTTATAGGAAATTCGATCGATCCAAACATGTACAGATGTGTGGTGTAATTTAATGATTTGTTAATTAAATGATTCAGTTCATAAATTGACGTTTCATGTCTTTACATTCTCACCTCCAAGGCACAGAATTATAGGTATTAATCTAAAAAGAGAGAACTCGTGAATATTGATGATAAGTTTGTCAGGTGAAAACCTGATCGATCAATCTATCATCTGGAATATTGTACGGTCAGCAAAACTGACCGCTGCGATATCCCTACACAGACAAGTTATGTTTAACTCCCTGTTGGCACATTTACTTAACAGTTTAATGGTTTAAGAAAATAAGAATAAGGAAGAAGGATTAGAATGAAAGCTAAGTTTAACAGAAGTTAATTATTTTGAAATGCGACAGGGTGACACTTTTCCCAACAAGTCCGGCTGGACTCCTCACACGTTCAGCATACAATCTACGACTCTTTACCTGGTGACGACACGTCTCTTGGAGATAAGAGCTGAGAAGTTGTGGACATTTAACGGACTGTGTTGTCCAGTTGACGTCCAGTTGAAACTTCTCCCGCGTGTGTGCTGATTCAATGATACGAGCAAGAGCGCCTTTCCCGGCAGGAACAAGGCCAAGTCCTGGCTGGTTTCAAAATAAAACTTTCAGAAAACAAATTCTTTCAAACAGAAATGAGTGAGTTACAGCGATGCTCTGCTGTAACTCTGGCTGAGAAACATAGGTCTAATTGACAAATGACCACAACGTTTCACCAGTTTCCAGAGAAAAACAAGTTGTTCGGTTTGTTCTCTCTTTCACACTAACACTCTACAGGAAGTAATAGTTTTATATGGAGGGCGGAGTCTGCCCACTTCCTGAATGGTTATTGGCTGGTTTAACAAAATAAATGAATTTACTCAGTATTTCTCAGAGTTGGAAAACTCTGAAGGACACCAACGTATTATTTAGGCCCGTGGCCAGATGGAGCTTGTTCATACAGAGAATATTATGGCTAACTGACAGACAAAGCAGAGAAGGAAGTTAACAGTTTTACCCTGAACTGTGCCATGATATATTAAAACATCCTGTACTGCAGAATAACAGCATGAGAGTGACCCTCATGTTAATACCAGATCATCATTAAATGACAAAAATATACTGTTGATCAATTCTGAATTAACACACATTAAAAGAAAGTTATTTCTGATTGATTGGTGTCCATTAATTCAAAATAATTGTAACAAAATAGTGTCCACTTGTCTTCTTCAGAGCTCAAGAAAAGTGTAACACTCAGAGTTTCAGAGAGATGTGAAGAGGTTTAAATCCAGTAACGGACATGAGAGTGCTGTATTACTACAGTCCCCCTTTTTGGAAGTCATCGCCTGTCCTTGGAGAGGAGTTCCAACACGAAAGGATACCACCGAATGTCTCTGACCTCTATGTAATCCAGCAAGTGGGGAAAAAAAATCAAAATTATACTCCCATAATGTTTTTGGAAATTCCATACTGTTCGTAGGTAATCCCATTGCGGTAAGCTTTCAATCCTTTGGAAAACATAGTCTGTTAACCCTTGGAAAACTGAGTCTGTGATCCCTTGGAAACAAAGTCTTATAATCCACAGCGGTAATTCCACAACGATTGGAGTTATTGATTTCATCAGCAACAAATGTTTTTTTAATCAGCATGTAGAGGGGATCCCTCGATTGACGCAGAGGAGGCGACCTTTGGATGAAGGTTGAAGACCAACGTTGGAGTAGCAGGTCCCCACATCGAAGGTTGCGGGCTGGATGGCTTCCAGTCGGTGCCACCCTGGTTCTGTGTCATGCAATTATGTGGTTTTAGGTGGGCTTATGACAGGGATTTTACATTAAGCCTTACCTATATGCACCTGGTATGTAAGCTATCATGGTTTAGATCAGCTACAATTACCAATTAAGGGGTGGATCAATGCTGTAAAATTCAGATATAGGGATCTATACCTATAGAGTTTTGGAGGGCTTCTGTAACGAAGGCCTCTTCTTCCAAACTATTCCTCCATTCATAACTTAGTTTAACGTTAAACTAAAAATAGAAAAGAAAATATAGTATGGTCTAAATGTCTGTTGTCCTTTTAGACGAACAACGCAAAATTTGGTATTCCCTATAAACTTTGAAGTCTATGGCGAGACTCATCAAAAATGAGTAGGTAATCTAGAATAGAAACGATCGAATCGGTTCTACTTAAATGATTGTGAGATCAGTGTAGATTATAGTACCGTAAGTAGTATTAATCTACAATGACTCTTCAATTATTGAGGCTTTTAACAAAATGAAACTGCATGTTTGCATAGTTAAATCCATTTAAGTCTTTAACTAACATTAATACAAAACCTCTTTTGGCTGGGAGTGTTCAGAAAACAAAACAAAACTTCAATAACAACAAGAGTAACAATTAAGCAACTAGAAAACAACGTCTCAACTGTTTCAACTCACTCTGTCGTCAGATTCCAACGTGTCACACACAATAAAAACAGTTCTTAGCTTAGTGTTACCATTAATTTTATATTAAAGTTTCTGCTAACTTATTATTTTTATATTAAAGTTTCTGTTAACTTGTTATTTTTATATTAAAGTTTCTGTTAACTTATTATTTTTATATTTGATTATTTCTGTTCAATGCCCTGAGACAACTTCTGTTGTGACTTGGAGCTAAACAGTATAAATAAACTGAACTGAATTGAATTGACATGTCTTTTTTTAACCCCGCCTACAAAAAGAATCAAAATCGAGAATCGAAAAGAATCTGAATCGAAACGAAGAATCGGAATCGGAACCGGAATTGCTCAAATTCAAACGATGCCCAACCCTAATGACAAACTAAGGTTAATGCGGAGAGTAGTTTGAAAATTTCCAGGCTCTCTCTTGAGCCGTTTCTGTTGCGATTTTTGCGACGCCCTTAAAATACGTAAATCTTCATAAGTCCTGATGCATATGCCAAACTTGGTGAGTTTTGGGATATGTTAAGGTCCCCAACAGGCCAATTCATTTGCCAAATAGAATAGAATAGAATAGAATTCAACTTTATTGTCATTGCACATGTCACAAGTACTTTTTTTTTCCTTTCGGCTTCTTCCTTCGTCAGGGGTCGCCACAGTGAACTAGTCTCACGAAGACTTGGCAATTGTTTTTGATTTTTACGCCGGATGCCCTTCCTGACACAACCAGAGACCACCGAGCTACCACAGCCCTCTTTGTGGAGCAGAGAGCTGCTATCTAGGGTTCCCGGGGGAGCAGATGGTGTGGGTTAAGGGCACTTTATTAAATAATGACAATAAAATTTTGACGTCTATTTTTGCTAAAAGGCTGAAAAATGGTTTAAACAATTTAATACATGAATCTCAAAACGGCTTCATGTCTGGAAGTAATATTTCAGATAACATTTGATTAGTGCTAGACTTAGTTGACTATAAAGATCTTATCCCTGGTGATCCAGTTATTATCTTCTTAGATTATCAGAGGGCCTTTGATACAGTTAGTCACAAGTTTATTTTTGATACATTGTCCTTTTTTAACTTTGGTCATTTTTTTATCAAAGTCTTTAAGACACTTTACAAAAACAATAATAGTTCTATAAAACTTTTATATTGCACTTCTAGCCGATTTAATATCAATAAAGGGGTTTGTCAGGGCTGTATGGCCTGACCTTGCATATTTCTATTTGTAGGCCAAATTCTAAACTATTTAATTAGACAGAGCACATTTAAAGGAGTTAAAATATTTGACCAAGAACTTAAAATTTCACAACTTGCTGATGATGCCACAGTATTTTAAAGATATTCTAGTGCAGTTTCTGTAGCTCTATCTGTTTTATCTAAATTCTCTAACATTTCTGGATTGAAACTCAATCTAAAAAAATGTGAAATCCTTCCCTTATTTATGACTGCTGTTACTGAAATGTGCAGTATTCCTGTAAAAGACACTGTAACTTATCTAGGTATTAAAAATCTCTAAATAACACAATAACATAGGTAATAATTTTACTCCTGTCTGTGAATCCATTAAAAAGAAATTTAACAGTTAGTTAGCCAGGGACTTAACTATTTGTGGTAGAGAGTATTAAGCAAAGCAGAAGGAATATCAAGGGTGTCACATGTTTTCTCATCACTGGAGGTCAGCAAAGTGCTCTGCTCTGATCTGGAAAAGATATATTAAAGTTTCTATGAAAAAATAAGCTCACTAAATAAAATAAAAAATCTGTTCTCTCAAATTATTTAGCTGAAGGAGGTTTGAATGTTTTGACATTTACTGTCTTTAATCAAATGTTAAAAATTAACTGGATTAAGAGCTTTCTAAAAAATTTTTTAAAAAATCCATGTGGAATATTTTTCCAAATTATATGTTTAGTAAACTAGGGGGTTTCAATTTTTTTTGCTGTGTTGTCCTTTTTCAGTTGGAAAGCTTCCAGTCAAATGAACTAAATTTCATCAGCAAGTTCTGTTATATTGGGCTCTTCTATACAAACACAACTACTGTACTCTCCTCATTGAATCATATGTGTAGGGATCTCACCATCTAGTGGACCTTCCCTTGTTTGCACTCCCTTGTGTTTCTGCTTAATTGTCTGATTGTCTGATCCACACTTGTCTCTGTCCTGGCTGTGTATTTAAACCCATCTGTTAGTCCTGTCAATGGTCGGATCATTGTTGGGTATTGCCTGTCTTGTCCGGCGTGTCTGATCCTATCTGTTCCCGTCCTGAAGCCTTTTTGTAAGTTTGCGGCCATGTCAGCCTTTTGATTTATTATTATTATAGAGTCTAAAAAAGCTAAGTCTGGTCCTCTGGACATTCAAAAAACAAAACAAAACAAAAAAGTAGAAACGTTTCGTCTTTCGTCCAAAATACTTCCTCAGTCTGAAGTGCTGTATTCAGCTCAGCCTTTTAAATAGCACCTTCTCATAGTGGATCAACCAGTTTGTTGATGACAGCCAAAACCAGCTGCTCACATGATCAAGGAGGAACATCAGCCTAACGATGGATCGTCAGCACCCTGATGGTTGTTTGCTATTCACAAAGGGCTGAGTGATACTAGCAATAACAGCATTGTAAGAGGGGGACAGTTGAACCCAGAGGCCTCCACCTCTGTTTAATGATGGATGGTTTCTTTTCACAAAGATGACCTCCTTTACTCCTCTCTCAAACCATTGTTCCTCTCTATCAAGGATGTGAACATCTTCATCCCTGAAAGAGTGACCACTGGTGTGGCTGCCATCAGCAGCAGCTATACAGTTTGGGTTAATTTTATTGTTTTAAATTGGTGTAGATAAGTTAAAGCAACATAAAATATTTTATGTTTATTAAAGAGTGTATAAATGTTACTGGAGTGGAACCAATGTTTAATTTGTTGTTTCATTTAGGCGCATGTTTTTTGTGACACGTTACACCCTGTAGAGGGCAGCATGCTTTTATTTTCTTAGTTGATGATGAGGTCTGGTGAAGCGTGCACCGAGGCTCGTGTAGCTGGTTATAAGAAGACACTACACAAAGGTTTTTGTCTTAACCCTTTCAGGTGAAGCGGCCAATGAGGTACGCAGTTTTGTATTTTTTGTTTTGTGTGGAAATAGACAGTTTATTTTAAGAATTTGTGGAGTTTGTTAGCCACGTGTTTTAAGGTGACGTAATGCCTCCATTTTTTGTAAGTCAAGCCATTTGATTGTAAATGTTTTGCTCTGTAATAGTTGTTTATTCTCTATGAGAATGTCTTTCTTTCTGTAAAATATATATTTTGTGTTTGTACAGTTCTCACGGCATGGTTATTAAACGCCAGTAATCAACAAAGAACGCCTTGTGTCCGTTTACTGCCTGGAGGGAGTTACAGTGAGAACTCAGTCTGCTCGACATGAGGTGAGGAGATGAGGAACTGTGCCTTCCAGTCGCTGAGCAGCAAAGAAGATTCATCGCACTCTAGCATCAGACAGATAAGACTGTGCTACACCAGAAACCAAAGCAGCGAGCGCTTTCAAGTTTACATTGATGTTTCAACAAGTGATACATTTAAAACAAGTTAAATGTTAGGAAGTGGATCAACTTTGTAAACTACGTTAAGGAGACACTGCAAGTGTTGAAATTAAGTAATCTGGTGATCTGCACAATTTTTGTCCAAGTTCAAGGTTTAGTCTAAGATTTTTGTAGGTGAAGTCATTTTACATATTCCTCTTATTCAGATACTAAAGGTGTTGAATAATTAAGTGTTCAGTTTTTGTACGTCGTTGATTCTAGAAACAGTTCACTTTTATGTAATTTAAGTTTATATTCATTCAGACGTTTTCTTAAGGTTTGAAGTGGTGTGAAAGACATTTTCTGTTATCTATTCTTAACCTTTTCAGATAAGTTAACCTAAGTTTGTAGCCATTATTATTTCAGCTGCTTGAGGTGGTTATTGTTAAGCCATTAGTTCTGTAAAGCTACAGCTAAAAGTTATTTTAGGCCAAGTAAAGTTGCATAATGGAGCAAATGACTGACACTGAAACAGAAGAAAAGCCAAGAAGAAGCCAGAGGATTAGAAAGCTTACTGAAAAGGCTCAAGAACTGCATGATAACAAATCAAAAAAACTGCAGGATCGTTTTACTAATACTTACGATAAATGGAAAGTGACTGCAAAGCAAGCAAAAAAGGTGATAAACGGAACTCCCTCTATTGAGGTTGTGCAGGACTTGATGAGTAAGATAAGTTGTGCAGCTGCAGACGTGAAGCACAGTTATGAAGAACTGCGCAAATGTGTTCCCCCAGGTAGTGAGATCCGTCGCAGAGTAGACACCTGTGATGCTGCATCTGAAATAATCTTGAAAAATGCATCCACTTATCTTCACAAGGATTATGAAGATGATCAGACAGAGGACGTTGTCTGGCCTGAGTATGGTTCTGTGCTGCTATCTTCAGCCTCTAAAGCTACAAGTAAAAGTTCTCAAAGTTTAATCTCTGCTAGCAGTTCAAGCATTAAGTCCCGACAGTCGAGCCTTTCCTCTATTAGGAGACAGGAGGCTGCAGCAGAGCTAGCTGCTACACAGGCTGCTTTAAAGGTCCTACAAGAGATAGAAAGTGAACAGCAAGAACTTGAAAACCTTGAAGAAGAAGAAAGAAAGAGGATTGCATTACAAGAGAAAGAAAATATGGCAAGAAAGAAAGCACTGGGAGAAAAACGCAGACAACTAGAACGTCTACAGACTGTTAAGAAGTTAAGTGCGGCAAAGGCACGGCTGCAAGTTTATGAACAAGAAACAAGCTCAGATGAAGAATTTGGAGAGTTACTTCGTAACCAGGCAATTGAACGACGTCGATCTTCAGGAGCTAAAAGAAGTTCCTATGAGCATCCACCCCAAGCAGACAGCGCCAGAGTCCTTGCTGAAGCAATAGCAGAGTCTATTAATGTGAGCCGTCTCCCAGTACCTGAACCTTCTGTTTTTACTGGAGACCCATTAAGATACAAGGACTGGAAGATGTCATTTCAAACGCTAATAGGCAGGAAAAACATCCCTGTAAACGAAAGAGTTTATTACCTTCGTAAATACGTTGGTGGAGCTGCAAGAAAGGCCATTGAATGTTATTTCCTGTTAGGAACAGATACAGCTTATGATTCAGCATGGGCTATCCTGGAAGAAAGATTTGGAAGCTCATTTGTGATAGCTAAAGCTTTCAAGGATAAGCTTGCATCATGGCCCAAAATAGGACCCAGAGACAGTGTCGAACTGAGGGATTTTTCAGACTTTCTTAGGGGCTGCCAGGCTGCAATGTCCGAGATTAAAAGTCTAGAAGTATTGAACACCTGTGATGAAAATCAGAAACTTCTCACAAAGCTTCCTGATTGGTTGGTAGCCAGTTGGAACAGAAAAGTGATTGAGATCGAAGAGACTTGTAATGAATTTCCTACATTCAGTCAGTTTGTGGAGTTCATCACAAAAGAAGCAAAAATAGCTTGCAATCCAGTAACTTCTCTTCACGCCTTGAAATCTGGTGATGGTGAAAAAACAAAGACAACAAAGACACGAAATGTTGGTGCAAAGGTGCTTATGAGCAACTCTGAAGAGAATCCGGAACATAAAGGGTGCATTTTCTGTGAAAAACAAAACCACGGCATTCAGAAATGCTGGAAATTCAACGAAAAACCAGTTCAGGAACGTCTCAGATTTGTCCAAACAAATAAATTATGTTTTGGATGTTTGCAACCAGGACACCACTCTAAGAACTGCAAAAGAAGAAGCCTTTGTGAAACATGTAAGGGAAAACATCCAACATGTTTACACGAAGATCGTGAAAGGGCAAATAGAAAAGAGAAAACCAATGATGAGCATGGAGAGAGTGTAAAAACTTCTGAAAATAAAAAATCAAAGGAAAAAGCAGAGCACAACCACAATATTGAACCCTCAAATGAAGCTACATCAAACAGAGTAGTGCAAGGCGTCGACAACATGTACTCTTCTACAGTTGTTCCAGTGTGGTTATCTACATCAAGCAACCCAGGGAATGAAATTCTCGTTTATGCTCTACTCGATAACCAAAGCGATACAACATTCATCATGCAAGATAAGACAGAAGTTCTGGAAACAAAAGGAGAACCTGTGCAGTTAAAACTCTCCACACTTTCATCCAGAAATACAATCATCCCAAGTCAGAGATTTGTTGGACTGCAGGTGAGAGGTTTTTATTCATCAAAGAAGATTTCTCTCCCTGTAGCTTATTCAAGAGAGTTCATTCCTGCTAATTTAAGTCACATTCCGACCCCAAAAACTGCAAGAGCATGGCCACATCTAGAGCATCTTGCAGAGGAGATTGCTCCACTGATCGGTTACAACTGTCCACAGGCTTTGTTACCCCGAGAAGTGGTGCCAGGCAAAGATAACGAACCATTTGCTCAAAAAACAGATCTTGGATGGAGCATAGTTGGTTGTGTTAGCCCTTGTATCGATTATGGTGATGCAATTGGAAGTAGCCATAAGATCATCGTGAAGTCAGTGAAACCTCAGCCTCAGACAGCTAAGAACCTCACAAATGAAGTGAAATACATTTGCAGAACTCAAGTTAAGGAGTTCATTTCTCCACCAGATGTGTTGAGGATGCTTGAGTCTGACTTCAGTGAGAGAAGAGTTGAAGATGCAAATTTATCTCAGGAGGATTTGCGGTTCCTGTCTATAATGGAAAAGGGAGTCAAAATTAAAGCAGATGGTCATTGTGAAATGCCACTTCCTTTCAAGAAAGACCGACCAAATCTCCCTGATAACAAAGTATGTGCAGTTCACAGACTCCGATGCTTGAAAAGGAGATTTGAAAAAGATAAACAATACCAAAAAGACTACACAATCTTTATGAGTGAAATCATAACAAATGGAGATGCAGAAAGAGTCCCAGAAGAAGAAATTAACAAAGGTGGTATATTCCTCATCATGGAGTCTATCACCCACACAAGCCAGGAAAAATACGAGTCGTATTTGACTGCTCTGCAAAGTTCGAAGGTGTGTCATTAAATGACTACCTGTTTACTGGTCCAGATTTTCTCTGGCATGACAAACTTCCTGATAATGATGTTAAGGTGGGAGAGTTGGAAGCTAAAGATCCAGAACTACGAACAACTTTTGTTCATAAGACACTGACAACAGAAGAGTCTCTGCTCAATCATTTCTCAAGGTTCTCAAACTGGACAAGACTGGTTAAAGCCATTGCACGACTCATGCGATGTGTCAAAGAGGTCAAGGGTTCACTCTCCAGAACTAACAAAGTCACCAATCTTGAGGAGAGAAAAGAGGCTGAGCTTTTCATCATAGCTACAGTCCAAAGGGAAGTGTTTTCTGAAGAAATCAAAGATCTAAAATCCAAGAAGGAGATAACAAAGAACAACACAAACAGGCTGCATAAACTGAATCCTTTCCTGGATGAAAAGGGTGTACTCAGAGTAGGAGGTCGGCTGGAGCGTTCAGCTTTACACACCTACATTAAACATCCAGCAATCTTGCCAAGCAAAACCCATATATCACAACTGCTCATTGATCACTTCCATCAAAAGGTTCATCACCAGGGACGTGGGATGACTATGAACGAGCTGCGATCAAATGGCATCTGGATATTGGGATGCAGTCACACAGTGTCTTCCTACATTTACAAGTGTGTGAAATGTAGAAAGTTCAGAAGAAATACTGAAGTGCAAAGAATGTCAGATTTACCGCATGAAAGAGTGGAAACATCGCCTCCCTTTACCTATTGTGGAATGGACTGCTTCGGCCCATTTTACGTTAAGGAGGGAAGAAAGGAACTTAAACGCTACGGTCTGCTATTCACATGCATGTGCTCGCGTGCTGTGCATATAGAGCTACTTGACGACATGACATCTGACGCTTTTATTAACGCTCTTCGAACACTTATTGCCATACGTGGAAATGTGCGGCAGCTTCGGTCAGATCAGGGAACCAACTTTGTTGGAGCAAGACGAGAATTCCTGGAATCCTTAAAGAAAATGGACCAAGAAGGCCTAAAACAACTAGGTTGTGAATTTGTCATGAACCTAGCATCTGCTAGTCATATGGGTGGAGCCTGGGAAAGGCAGATCAGGACAATAAGAAGTGTGTTGACATCCATTTTGGATCATTCATCCAAAAGGCTTGACATTTCATCTTTACGTACATACCTTTATGAAGTTATGGCGATCATAAATAGTAGGCCCTTAACAACTCACCTGCTAAGTGATCCCACTTCTCCACAACCTCTTACGCCGAATCACATCCTGACCATGAAGTCTTCAGTGGTTTTACCACCACCTGGTGAGTTTGTGAAAGAAGACCTTTATCTTCGCAAAAGATGGCGCAAGGTACAATACTTGGCCAATGAATTTTGGACCAGATGGAAAAGGGAATACCTGCTGAATCTTCAGCAAAGAAATAAATGGCACAAGACACAGAGAAATGCCAAGATCAATGACATTGTGATTCTGATGGACAATACTCTACCCAGAAATGAATGGAAACTGGCCAAGGTCGCTAAAGTGTACCCTAGTGAAGATGGAGTCATTAGGAAACTTGAACTGTTGATGAGTGATGCGACACTTGATGACCAAGGGAAAAGAGTTAACAAACCAGTATATCTTGAAAGACCCATCCACAAAACAGTTACTCTAGTCGAAGCTGATCAGCTCAGAACTAAGACACATGACTTTCTATAACGTATGTTAGACCACAGACATTTGTTGTTTTCCTTTGCATTCAGGTTTAGTAGGAAATCACTTGTGATTTGGTGGGAGTGTGGCTGCCATCAGCAGCAGTTATACAGTTTGGGTTAATTTTATTGTTTTAAATTGGTGTAGATAAGTTAAAGCAGTGCTTCTCAATTATTTTCTGTTAAGCCCCCCCACAGGAAGAAGAATCCGGTCCGCGCCCCCCTACTCTCCGCTGCGACTATAAATACGGTGGCAGTAATAACCTCGCACATACCAAAAGAGGGTTAAAAAGAAAAAGGTTTATTATACGTCCACTGTAGTATAATTTGTATATAAAATTGTGATTCTCAATTCAAGTCCTCAGGTCTCCCTGCTCTGAATGTTTTAGATGTGCCTATTCCAGAACAGATGATCCGCATGATTGCATGACCTCTTCTGCAGCCACCAAGTCCTGCAGAAGCAGGTGTGCAGAGGTAAAGTGGCATATGCAAAAAGGCTGGTAAAAATAATATCAGCAGTAGTGTAGATATAAAAAGTAGTGTAAAAGTAGTGCAATTTGTCCTCATTACTCACAACTTCTTCTTGGACCTGCTCCCCCAGGTGGGACAGGTGCCTGGCTGGAAGAGGACCAGACTTAGCTTTTTTAGGTTATTCTACCTGGATTATTGAGCAGCATGCATCAGGGAGTCTCTGGAAAAGTTCAGAGTTCAGTCACACACTTCTACTGGAGGTGATGTGGTGGATTTCCCTGAAGAACACAAAGAGGTAAAAAAGAAAGAGTTAATAAGATTATAACTTTAAATTAAAAAGTTATATAGATGATAATATTAATAAGACAACAATACCTCTTCTTGAACGTTTGTTATGAGGTGGTTAAATCGCTCGGTCATCATCATCATCTTCATCATCAGGGCTTTAATAAGCTCCAGGGCTTGTTGACATCAGTTTTATTTTTTTCATAAAGTGATGAACTTTGTTACTTTCAGTTCTGGAGCGGAGCTTCAAAACAGTCTGAAGTGTTGACATGATGAATGTTGTGGCAGAGCTCACGAACTTTAAAGCCTGCACATCAACCCAGAGCTTTAAAAACTTCTACAGCTGCGACTGTGATCTGGACCGTTCTGATTTACCTCATGGAAGTTTAAATGCTGCTGTTAGCGGTGTTGCAACAAGCTGCTTTTCTTGCTTTTAGAAGAGACGTTCACATTGGGATGAAGTTGTTTCAAGTCCGTTAACAAGACGTGTTGAAAAAAAAGAACGTGTTGCAGCTGCAGATCTAATCTCGTTTGTTCTGTCGTGGCGGAGCGCTCCGCGCCTCTGCATGTCTGCACCAGTCTGCGTGAAACAACAGCTTTGGACTTGCGCTCGTCTTTTTAAACAAGGAAGCCATAACTTTCCCAAACAAGACAACGCAGCGAGAAGCTAATGCTACGCGTGCTACAGATAATAGCGCCGTGCTGAAACACGCCTAGGAATTTTAGTTCCGTGGCGCAATAAGAAAATTCAAAACTGGGTCACAAGAGCCCGGGCCCCCCCTGGCATCGCACTGCGCCCCCCCAGGGGGGCGCGCCCCACTATTTGAGAAACGCTGAGTTAAAGCAACATAAAATATTTTATGTTTATTAAAGAGTGTATAAATGTTACTGGAGTGGAACCAACATTTAGGCACATGTTTTTTGTGACACGTTACACCCTGTAGAGGGCAGCATGCTTTTATTTTCTTAGTTGATGATGAGGTCTGGTGAAGCGTGCACCGAGGCTTGTGTAGCTGGTTATAAGAAGACACTACACAAAGGTTTTTGTCTTAACCCTTTCAGGTGAAGCGGCCAATGAGGTACGCAGTTTTGTATTTTTTGTTTTGTGTGGAAATAGACAGTTTATTTTAAGAATTTGTGGAGTTTGTTAGCCACGTGTTTTAAGGTGACGTAATGCCTCCATTTTTTGTAAGTCAAGCCATTTGATTGTAAATGTTTTGCTCTGTAATAGTTGTTTATTCTCTATGAGAATGTCTTTCTTTCTGTAAAATATATATTTTGTGTTTGTACAGTTCTCACGGCATGGTTATTAAACGCCAGTAATCAACAAAGAACGCCTTGTGTCCGTTTACTGCCTGGAGGGAGTTACAACTGGCCTGGAGATGAGTGTAGACTGCAGAGTCCTGACCTGATGATGTTGATCTTCTGTGCTGGGCCATCCTTTTGGCCAGTGGCTGTTTAGTTTCTCCGATGTAAGACTGATCACAGCCCTCCTGACACTGAACAGCATACACAATATTACTCTGTTTGTGCCGGGGGACTGGATCTTTGGGATGAACCAGTCTTTGCCGTAATGTATTTTGGGGTTTAAAAGCCACTGGGACGTTGTGTTTAGAAAATAAACGTCTCAGTTTCTCTGAAACTCCCGCAACATACGGAATGACCACTGGTCTGGGTCTGGGTTCCTTCTTTTCACCTGATGGTTGGCTGGAGTCCTGTTTGGGTTTCTTTTCCACTTTCAGGAAGGCCCAGTTAGGATATCCACATTTAGAGCCTGTCTTTTGTTATGAAATAAAATACTTTATCTTTGTGTTTTTATTTATTTTGAAGGAGTCTTCACACAGCGTTCAAAATGATCAAGTTTCTCTTATAAAATGGCAAAGGTTTCCTGAGAGGAGACAGGATGTGAGCATGTAGGCCCCTACTCATGTGAGGTCCTGGTACTGAAGGAATGCTTGAAGTTGGGTCTGTTCTGGTCTCTGAGTGGCTTGTGGGAGAGGGGCCTTGGCGCCTCTTTGTCAGTTTTACGACTTTGTAGAATATATGACTGGCAGGAAATATACTGAAAGCCTCCTTTCTTACCCTGGATGTTTGTTCAGTTAGAAAGTAACAAGAACAGCTCTAAATATGTGTGTAGGGTATGATCTTTAATGTAATTTAATGTCCAGTTACACTAATTGGTCATTTAGTGGTCTACTAGAGTGTGCATGTTTATAAGTACTCAGCAATAAATGTACATTTATTTTAGTCATCGATGTGTCGGTGCCCCTCCCCCTGGGGCTTGGGGAGACCCGAGCAAGCTGAGGGGAGGCAGTGGTATTTCCTGTGTCTTCTGGCAATAAAGGGGGGACAACAGTCTCTGAAACAAAACCCCCACAGAAGAGTCAGTTTAAAGGAGGAAACCCCCACAGAAGGGTATAAAAATTTCCATCCTCCAGCGAAAAGGAAGAAAAGCCTCGGGGTGAAGACAACTGGATTCAGACTAATCAGGTTGTATGAGGTCTCCCTTGAAACACAATCAATGTCTTTTCTTCCACCCTATCTCCCCCTACTGTCTCCCTGGCTCTCTTTGAACAAATGTAATGACTTTTAGGAATAGAACAAATGTATTCTGTGACTTTTAACTTATGATTAATTAAACTGGTTTGGAACTTTAAGTGAGCGTCTGTCGTGTGTAAGTGTATCTCTCCTTTCTGTTCCAAAGTGAACCAAATAACGAATTCTGGGGCGAATAAGAATCAAAGCCAACAAATGGAGGTCCGACCGAGATTGGTTGCACGCGTGGACAGGAAAGGATGAGCGGGAGTCCAGAGCACTGATCAGTGACCGGTCTACACAACAATGAGGTAAGCAGATTGCCTGTTTCAACAAAAATCTGAAATTGGACATTAATAGGCAAATTTTAACTCAGTGTGTTGGACTCAGTAAGATAAGGAAATAAGACAAGTATACGTATACGTGAAGTAAATAATAATACCCAAGTCCCAGGTAAAAACACGCAGTGGTCGCGCCTCCCAAATGCCGACGGGCGTTTGGAACAGAGGGGTCGGGGTTTTAGAATAAATAAATAATTTATTCGCCGCTGACCCTGTAACTCTGAGACCAAGTTAACTGTAAACTTACTAGCGTGGTGACTAGTTTAAAACAGTGACAATTTAGACTTACTTATAATTCGAGATTGAATAAGTAAGGGCGGGACTGGGGTGAGAAATTGAGGAAAACGCGCTTTCGCTGATAAAATAATCCGATAGTTCCAAACTTGGACCAGATAAAAATAGAATAAGATTAGTCACAGAATACTAAATCCTTTTTTATGTTCTAAAATAATGGTTTCCTGCCATGTCACGTCAGCTTGCCTGCCTCACCTGCGTGACTTGTCTCTGCTCTCCAAACTGCGCGTGGCTTTCTCTCTCTGCAGCGCTGTGCTGCTCTGGACCAGTGGCGGAGCTAGACTTTTATTGCTGGGGGGGCCGAGAGGGGGCCAAGGCTATAATGGGTCCACTTACTACGGCACAGTGGGAAAAATGGATTTATCCCAATTTTTTGGGATTTGTAGACGCTATGAAATTTTGAAACAACATATTTTTCCCTTAAAATGATACAGGCTCTCAGTTTAAATTTTTGATCTGTGATCTAAATATTTTTAAGTTTAGAAACCAAGTGGTTTTCTAAACAGCTTTAGTGTTTGACTTTGTCCACACTCATAAAATACACAATGAAGTACCCAAAAAAAAAAAATATATATATATATATATATACCGGTAAACTTAAATGGTACATATCGCCCCTTGCTGCTTTGAGCATGTAACAGTCACAAGACCACATTGAAATAAGAAATATAAAATATGATAAAAATACATTTCTGTGTTTATTTCATTTCTATTCAAGACACTATGATAAGAATGACTATATATTTAATATAGGCGGATACAGAGTACAGTATCTCTGTTTACAATTCTGGTTGGTGGTGTGCCTCGTGATTTTTTCAATGAAAACACTGTGCCTTGGCTCCAAAAAGGTTGAAAAACACTGGTCTAATGAAAATAAACAGTTTAAGTTAATTAGAATGATTAAAAAAAAATAGCTAAACAAGAGCATGGTTTTGCTAAATTAGGCTGAAAAGTTGGATTAAAAATGTAGAATTAGCTGAAAAAGCTGAAACAGGCTATATACAGAAATTATTAAGTAAAATACCTTGATATCACAATATTTTTTTGCCTCAATAAAAGCACGGTCCTACTTGTTATTTATTTAATTGTTCCCATACATATCTTTAAAAATGGGAGTTAAAACTGCATATTTCTTGGTGCATTTGTGTGTACAACTGGACCAGTGCTCTGTTTTTATTTTTTATTTATTTTATAGACGTTTTAATAAGATATAACACCCTGCGGACTGTTGCTCGCTGCTCTCAAAGCCTCTCAACTTCTGCCCAGAGAGAAGCAAGAGCCGCGCGGCTTCTCTCGTCTTCTCCCTGGCTCCCCGTTCTGCTGTTACCTTTGGAGTTCTTTTCGTTGACTCAGGGCTCGGTTCTGTCCAGAGAGCACGGGGCACGCGCGCTCAGAGCTCCGCTGCGTGGCTACCTTTCTGAACTCCCGACCCACGGGGAGAGAAAAAAGAGAGGGGCAGATCTTCCCGGAGCTTTTGCTAAAAATCTGCTATGAATCATGAAATAACACATTTAGCGTTATTTCTCTACAATATAAATAAACGCTCCTGTATTATTTTTAAATAAACAAATAAATAATGGCGATGCAATTTGAAAACATGGTGAGTCATGGACTTTAAAAAAACAGAAGGAGGAAAATAATGATTACTGTATTTTTAGCCTGTATGACATATTTATGGATTGCTTTTTCTTCTTAAACTTGTCACAAGCTATCTGAGGATTAAATATCAGAGTCAGAGTCAGAGAGTCTTTATTGTCATTTGCACCGCATGTGGTACATGTGATGAAAACGAGATTATGTACACGGGGTCCCAGTTACATATATGAAAATATGAAACAAACATTGAGGCGCTAAGGTTAAGAACAAAGTTTATTTAGATACAGCAGTTAAATAGAGTAACAAAAGTACATGTAGTCTTCACCTCCTCAGTACAGTAGCTGGTGCGGATTTCCTAAAACACAGAATAAACATTACATTAAAAATAGTTTACACTTCTCCATTATAACAGGATTAGATAATTTTCTACAGCGTGAATGTGGGTGAAATGAAAAAATTAGAACTTCAGTTCAGCTCTGAACGGGGGTCTGGTTTTAACCAGGCTAAAAGGCCGCAGGACGTGTAACAGTTTTTTGAATAAACAAATAAAATATTTGCGGACAGTTCGAGACAAATTAATTAGGGCCGAATGAACTGTCACAGTTGGAAGGATTGATCAAAAAGGATTATGACATTCTATCTCAATAATTTTAGGTTATAACACCTAAACAAACGGGAAAGTTGGAAAATTGCAGTGAACCTCCCGTTAGCATAGCATATGCCTAACAGCGGACATTTTATAACTTTGTAACGGTAGACAGCTCACATCGGATTCGCTAACAAAGCGTACAGTGGCGCGTCGTGTAGATAAACAATATCGACTTTAAATAATCAAAATTTAGTTTTTGTAGACGAACTTAGCAGCTAACAGCAAAGCTAACGAGCCACTAGGTCCGACGTGGGTTACGAGACGTAGTCTTGTAATGTGTGTATAGGACGTGAGGATACGGAACCGAACGCATCATACTTGCATTTTCGAACGTATCATACTTGTATTTTTCTCATAAATAAGAAGCAGAGAAAGTGGATTACCAATCTGGAAGACGTACTTTTGTGAATAGTTCCAGTGAATGTACACGTCTTGTGAGCATTGACCGGACGCAAAAGACAGTCGTTTCCTGTACAGCCTGAGCAGGGTTGCCAGGTGAGAAATATAGGATTATCATACACCCATCATAAACAAAATAAGTATGCTCTATAGTCACTCTATTGTTGAATACTGTAGCGTCTAACAGGCACTCACAGCTTTGTGGCGTCAGTACTGGGGGGAACCATAGACATTAATACGCATTATTGTCTGGTGGTAATTAATGAGCTCTACAGAAAGTCTTCTGTCATATTTGGAAAAGCACGATTAGCTGGAATTTCAAGACGCCTTCAGGGTTCACAAAAAACTCCGACAGACAGTTGCGACAGGCTGATGGAAACCGGTCACAACTACACGTTCACAGAATGGCGAAATTATTGTATTTTTGGCCTTTGTCGGGATTATTGATCGTACATCGTACAGAGGGCAAAATTATCGTACAAATACGAAAATTATCGTACACCTGGCAAACACTGAGCCTGAGTATAATGGAGACCCCTGATGGACGAAAAAAGGTACTGCAGACAGGAGCATAATAATTTCTAGAAAAACCAAAAACAGGTCGGAGTCATTTTTATTTATTTAATTTAGTCATCCAGTTGGGTTATTCGTTCTGAAACATTTAATAAAAGTAAAGGGATGCAGGTACAGAGTTTAATAACTGTTTGGAGTCAGATGAATAAAAGAAGAGGACAGATTGGGGTTTGAAGAATAAATAAATAATAATAATAATAGTAATGAATTCAATTTATAACGCACTTTTCATTAATGGAAATCTCAAAGTGCTAAGGAGGGAGTAGCCCTCACAGACAGGTCTTAAATAAATACATCTTTAATTTTAATCTATTGGGGACATAAATTGAATCTCAATTTATAATAAGTGGAGAGTTGGACTTTAAAAATCGACTAAGGGGTGACAAAGACCCGGCCCGCGGGCCGCATCCGGCCCGCCAGGGGGTTTTAGTCGGCCCGCAGATGAATCTGAATTATAAAAAAAAAAACGCTATTTTCTTAAAAATCTGCAGTAATAAAACAGCTACGCTCGAAGCTCAATTTATGGGTTCACAGTTGCTTCCTAGATGTGGAAAATGGATTTAAAATTCATTCATTTCTAAATTTTGATGCACTTTTAACATGCAGGAAAGGGTTTTAACAGAACTGTTTTTTTGTATGTCCAGAAGCCCAGATTTAGCTTTTTTAGATTTCTCTACCTGGATTATTGAGCATGC
This sequence comes from Garcialebias charrua, assembly GCA_038048925.1. Taxonomy (NCBI): domain Eukaryota; kingdom Metazoa; phylum Chordata; class Actinopteri; order Cyprinodontiformes; family Rivulidae; genus Garcialebias; species Garcialebias charrua. The sequence continues at coordinate 25,424 of JBBPBX010028312.1, forward strand.
ATCAGGGTATTTAACAAAACAGTTTGTTGAATAAATGTTTTAAAACGTGCAATCACTGATCAGTTTTTTAATATGTAATGCACTTAAATGTTAAACTGAGTAAAAGTGTAAAAGGACAATTAATTTAATGTTAATATTTTTATAATTTCTTTATTCTTTGCACTAATACAAAGAGAAAAAAATGGACTTTTGGAATGAGTATTCTGGTCTGACCCCCTTGAGATCAGATTAAGCTGTATGCGGCCCCCAGATCAAAATGAGTTTGACACCCCTGGACTAATAGTTATATACCTGGAACAACAGGCCAAAATGAACGAGCCCATATTTTTACTTTGAATAAATGAGCCACTGAGCTTAATAATCTCAAATTGACAATTTAGGAGGGCATCTAGCTGTGCGGTTTAGACATGAAAATATACACGATACATAGATAAATCCAACAAGAAGGCAGATCTTAGAAGGCTCAAGGAATTTGCTAATTATCATAGACTGTATACTAGCAAGGGGGTCTTAGAAAACCGTACATTGTGTGGTCTGAAATAAAAGTAGGCTACAGTATTTTTTGGTTGCAGGGTAAATTGATTATTTCACTTTTAGGTAAACTAATGTTTTGGATCTGTTGTGCAGATCAGATTAAAAGATGCCTCTGTCGAAGGATCCATAATAGAGCTTGTTAACAGAAAATTAATTTGATCCTGGTCTGTTAATGATTTTGTAATTTTTTAATTCTTTAAATAGCCTCATTGAACAGTGTTGATGGAACGGCATGAGTGAGTCTTATGAATCCCACCTCATTTATACAGAACACATAATGGTAAATATGCATTAAGGTAGGCCCAGTGGTGGGCACAGACCGCTAGAGAGCGCTAAAGCGCTATTCCGCTTACAGTGGACCTAAACTTTTTGTCAGCGTTTTTGTGAATTGACTAACTTTTATAATTCATAAGCGGATTTGTGCTATTTTTATTTAAAATGCAGTACCGCTAATAACTAATTATCTATCAGTAAAAACCAATAAACTTATTTACAAGGTCTTATGCTGCTTGTTTTTTACCTTTTTCCCCACGTAAACAGCAGAGGAGGAAAGGGTGTGAGGGGGAGGGGGGCAGAGCTGAGAACAGACTCGGCTCTACCATGTAGGTAAATGCCTGGGGGTCCCATTTCAGCAGTGGCCCCGGCCCCGCCTCGCCCCGTGCAGTCACCTACATCACTAACATTGATCCTGCTTGTTAATGTACATTTAACATAAAAATAATTATAGTTACGATGAAAACGATCATTAAATACGCAATAAAAAAAACGGTCGATTTCTTTATCCCCCTACTAAAAATGGACTATTCCATCTTGACAACTTCCGGGTCATAGTTGAACTCAGGGGCTAATTCTGTAGCTGGCTGCGCTCGGTGTCTTCATAAATCCGTAAATAACCCGCTGTTTCAAGCCAAATTAACGTGGCCGGATGATTTTATTGTGTGTTTTGTGATGACCATTCGACGGTGAGTCGTTATTTTTATGTATTTTAGTTACTTTTCATTAAATCTGTTGACTACCTATAGACGCTAACTGTGTCTGCCTGTTACACCGGTAGTGCTGGGTTACTAATGAAATCCGTAAATAACACCGCTGTTTCAAGCCAAATTAACGTGGCCGGATGATTTTATTGTGTGTTTTGTGATGACCATTCGACGGCGAGTCGTTAGTTTCATGTATTTTAGTTACTTTTCATTAAATCTGTTGACTACCTATAGACGCTAACTGTGTCTGCCTGTTACACCGGTAGTGCTGGGTTACTAATTGTCGGCGTTGCTCTTTATTCGCCCAGAGCTCGTTGTTTGGTTTCACTTTGGATAGAAAAGAGATACACTGAAAAATGACAGACGCGCACTTTAAAGTTCCAAAACCAGTTTTAATTATTCATAAGTTTAAAAGTCACAGAATACATTTGTTATATTTTATAAGCCATATATATGATCCAAATGAGAAGACAGAGAGAGAGAGAGAGAGAGAGAGAGAGAGAGAGAGAGAGAGAGAGAGAGAGAGAGAGAGAAAGAGAGATAAAACAAAGAGAACATGAATGCGCATTCAAGGAGACAAGGCCATACAACCTGAAAGTTACTCCCCCGTGGCTTCTTCCTGCGTTGTCTGATGGAGGAGGGAAACCTATACTTTTATACTCTTTCTGTGGGGTGTTTCCTACTCTCAACCAATGAGAGAAGTTCTGCTTTGTTTTCTTGTAGGGTGTTGCCTGCTTTAACCAATAAGAGCAGTTTTGCTTTGTTCTCTTGTAGGGTGTTGCCTGCTTTAACCAATAAGAGCAGTTTTGCTTTGTTCTCTTGTAGGGTGTTTTGTTTTCTTGTAGGGTGTTGCCTGCTTCTCAACTGATAAGAGGAGTTTTGTTTCAGAGACTGTTGCCTCTCCTCAACTACCAGAAGCTTCTATCTTAAAAACAGGAATTTTCCATTGCTTGTTTCAGCTTATAGAGTTGCGTTTTAAGAGGGAATGATAATATTCATTCATTCATTCAACCTTTATTTATACAGGCTAGCCTCAGCATAGTTCTATATGTTACACAGTTCTATATGTTAATCTGATTTAAACTAGTACACCACTATTAATACACAAGTGTTTTATAATCCAGGTATTAACTGTTTTACAAATGTTTATGCAATCATGTCTTATTTTGTCTTAAAGTAGCTTACACAACATTATAAATCTACACACTTTTAGATCCATCAAATAAAACAGGTTCAGGGAATGGATGCATTTTGTACCTGACCTGATCCACACAGGCCACCACACATAGATTAAGCTGTTCTGATCCCTCTCTGGCTAAGCAAACATGCAGAACCAGAGAGGCCAGGACAGACACAATGGTCATTTGAGTAGCATTAGGACAGAACTGTGTTCATGATCACAATTCTCTGTTTAACCTGTACCTGTGTCTTTTTAATAAATCTTTATCATTCTACAGAAATGAAAACACGAAGACAAAAATAAATTTTATTTCACAACATAATGAAATCCGTAAATAACACCGCTGTTTCAAGCCAAATTAACGTGGCCGGAGGAGTTTATTGTGTGTTTTGTGTCGACCATTCGACGGCGAGTTGTTAGTTTCATGTATTTTGGGTTACTTTTATGTATAAATGCGGTGGCGACACACCCGTGTATTTGAGATTTAAACGTGGTTTTAGGGATTAAAAGATCATTCTATTTTTTGTTAATTTCGTGGCCGAATAGAATATATGTACGTAAAGTATTAAATAAATCCTTTGATTTTTGTAATTTCATCCTTTTAGGATCATTTTTGTTACTTTTCAGTTGGCAGTGTAGTGCAAATATTGATAACGCTGCCGGCTATATATAAATATATATAAATATATATATATATATATATATATATATATATATATATATATATATATATATATATATATATATATATAATATATATATATATATATATATATATATATATATATATATATAATATATATATATAAGATTAGCTTCCCCTAATTTTCATAAGACATTTGTGCTTTTGAAATTGTGGACCTAAAAAAATTAATAAGCGTTTTAGAAATTGTGGAACTAATTTTTTAATTAGCGGTGCCCACCTTTGGGTAGGCCTCTGTCAAAACACATGCAGCATCTGACTTTTGAATCTCAGCTGCTGTGGTTATTGATCAGATCGGATCAGATTTAATATGAAGGTGTGTCCAGAAACTGACTCACTGTGACTTCACTGAGAACAACAACAACATGGCTGGACTCATATGCAACCTTGCTCAAGAACTTTGAGGGGCATACGCAAGGAACGACTGAAAACAACAAAGGCACCGAAAGAACAAAAGACTGTCCACAAAAACTTTCAGCCGAGCAGAGGCAAAGACTTTCTCAAAGAACTGTCAAAACATGGTCATCAGACACAAATGGCCAGGATATACGGTCCGGATTTGGGGGGTCCGGACGAGAATCAGAACCCAGTGAACGTCTCACTGGGGGCTGGAACAAGAGAAAGCTGAACACGTTCTCCAAACAGACAAGAGAACAAATGGTCCTGAAGTCACTCATACCAGCAAAGGCCGCACCCATATTGATCTGTGAGGATCTGTCGTTGATCTTAGTAGCCGGGATCAAAACTACAGTTGCTATGATAAATTTTTAATGAAACACATAGGCACATTAGGGCCTGCCAGCGCAGGCTTCATGATTTTTAGTTATACTGTGCTCAGGTGGATCTGACGACTTGCTTCTTCTGGTTCCTGTAACTCTGTGGTGAAGCTGAAGGGGAGCAAGGGAAATGATCCTAGCTCCTGACCCCAAAACGAGTTAACTTTTATATTTTTGTTTTTGCAGTTATCCTTGGCGGAGTGCAGAATCTGATGTGTCACAAGGGGTACATTTTGGTAAATGATTATAATTTTAAAGAAAATGAGATGATATCGTAGATTATAGTTAGCTATATGGTTGTGAAAACCAAATTAGTGGTGGCAATAGGCTGAGGTTTAGGAAACATCTGACACTAGTGCTTAGGTTAAAGGATGGTAAATTAAATTTAGACACAATTTCCAATTTATTAACCAAATAACTTTGGCATAATTGAAACAAGGTAAAGTTTTGTTTCAAAAGGGGGTTAAGGGGCTGACAGATGTTTCTAAAAATAGAAAGGTTGAAATTGGTCCCTAGAAATAACTAATTAGAAATAACTAGATTGTAAATGTTTCCTAGAAACAACTAGGCCGAAAAATGTTCCTAGAAATAACTAATTAAGGATAACTGATAAATTGGCGTTATAAACAAAGTTCACTGGCGTTGATATTGAGGCGGCATCGGTCTTGAACGTTTTTTAATCATGTCATGGAGGAAGGAGTATTGATGCAAGCATATTTCAAATGAGCAATTAACAACACTGTTTTTTTTCCTCTGTGAAATGTGTGTGAAGCAGGAGGGGGACGCCCCTTGGAAATGTTTCCTGGCCTGCAGGCTCAAACCACTCAAACCTGAAGTGGACCTGATCAGAGGATGTTTAGAAATATGATGGTTCTGTAGATTTATAGCAATTGACTTGACTAGACGACATGTGACTTATTGACTCAGGAAAAAGGTGTATAGAACCACAGGTGTACAATGTTTTGTGAATTATGCTCTGCCGCCGCTTGCTATGTTATTGTTTAGAATTATGCTCTGCCGCCGCTTGCTATGTTATTTTTAATTATGCTCTGCCGCCGCTTGCGAATGTTACTTTTATGTGTGTAATTTCTGCTATAAGCTGAGTGAAAAGGTACAGTATTTTTGTAAGTATGAACCGCCTTAAAACTACTCATAATTAACCCTAATGAAGATTAAGTCTCTTCCAAACCCAACTAACATGCATGAATCATTCATTGTACTACTGATTTATAATTTATTGGGTGTTGTTTGTTGTGGCACATTCTGTTTATGATAGGTGGTTCCTGGAAATGCTCCAGCTGAGGGGGTTTTCTCAACGGAGTCCCGGGGAGGCAAGACCAGACAGCCCTGGTCAGGAAGGACCCGTGGGGGGTCGCTGAACGCACACCACAGGCAGTGCGTGTCAATGCCAGGGGATCCACATGGTTCAGTGTGCTCCAGCCCGTGAACCAGGAAGGAGCTAAAGGATTGGGCTGGACAACAAGAAGAGGTCGCATTCGAACTCTTGTGCCTTGATAGACGAAAGTAGTCGAGTAAAGTTGAGTGCGGGCCCAGAAGGACTCTGTTTTATGGGGCCACTCGATGCTGGAACATGCACACATAGAACAGACACCTAGAATGATATAAACATTACATATTAGAGTTTCACATAACACGAAGAAAACTCGGGGACATAGGAGGACATTCCCCGAGCAAAGCCAGGGGAATGCCCCTGAATACGTGTGGCAAATTAAAAAAGTATATTAATGTTTCTGTGATGGTGATATAAATCTGGTGTTCTTTCTCTATTTTTGTGTGTTCAAGGGAGACAACTGCCTTACTGCTGGAGGATGAATTTGGGAACTCAAGGTTCATAATTCTGCAATATCCTAAGCGCTTACTATTAATATCGTTCATAGTTTGCATATATTTCCTTGGCGCCTCTTTGTCAGTTTTACGACTTTGTAGAATATATGACTGGCAGGAAATATACTGAAAGCCTCCTTTCTTACCCTGGATGTTTGTTCAGTTAGAAAGTAACAAGAACAGCTCTAAATATGTGTGTAGGGTATGATCTTTAATGTAATTTAATGTCCAGTTACACTAATTGGTCATTTAGTGGTCTACTAGAGTGTGCGTGTTTATAAGTACTCAGCAATAAATGTACATTTATTTTAGTCATCGATGTGTCGGTGCCCCTCCCCCTGGGGCTTGGGGAGACCCGAGCAAGCTGAGGGGAGGCAGTGGTATTTCCTGTGTCTTCTGGCAATAAAGGGGGGACAACAGTCTCTGAAACAAAACCCCCACAGAAGAGTCAGTTTAAAGGAGGCAACCCCCACAGAAGGGTATAAAAGTTTCCATCCTCCAGCGATAAGGAAGAAAAGCCCCGGGGTGAAGACAACTGGATTCAGACTAATCAGGTTGTATGAGGTCTCCCTTGAAACACAATCAATGTCTTTTCTTCCACCCTATCTCCCCCTACTGTCTCCCTGGCTCTCTTTGAACAAATGTAATGACTTTTAGGAATAGAACAAATGTATTCTGTGACTTTTAACTTATGATTAATTAAACTGGTTTGGAACTTTAAGTGAGCGTCTGTCGTGTGTAAGTGTATCTCTCCTTTCTGTTCCAAAGTGAACCAAATAACGAATTCTGGGGCGAATAAGAATCAAAGCCAACACTTGTGTGTGATTTCTCCTTCTGTCTGGCTCCTGAGTTAGTGGGGATGCTGTCTGCTCTGTTATACAGAGTCCTACGGTGGCCGAGGGGTGCCAACGCGCAGCAAAAACAGAACAGCACTCTGCAAAAAGAAAACAGCATTCCAAAAGTTGAAACACGCATCAAAATGAAAACAACAGCGTTCCAAAAGTTGAAACACGCATCAAAATGAAAACAGCAGCGTTCCAAAAGTTGAAACACGCATCAAAATGAAAACAGCGCTCCAACAAATGAGGCGCACTGCAAAAGATAAGTCGCGCTCCCAAAAGGGGACGACATGCAAACAGACGAACGAGCTGCAAATAGGGAAAGATACAACGGAAGTGCTCCAGACCACTAGGGGCAGTCGAACAAAGAACAAATCATAAAAGAAACTTAAGAAGAAGAAAGACGTACTTGTGTAGAGGAAGAAAGACGTTTGCCAACCTTAAATAAATCTCGCAAGAGGAAGAAAGAAAAGGTTTGTTTATACTTTTTTCATTTAAACACACAGTCTTTTACAATATGATAGAATAGCAGCATAGTTCTGTGGGTAATGTTAGCATGCTACAGAGTTAGATTTACAAGTTTGCATCTTTGATCTGTCAGTCACTGCATTGAGGTCTTTATGGTAGACTGAAATATACACACAGACTATGAATAAGGGAGACGGATCGTACAAACACAGAAACAGCAGGAACATTGAAACTCATCTGTTCCTAAAGTGGCCTCTCTCTTTATGTACCTTTGTGTATACCTTTTTTGTTCTTTAGGTGGCCATGTTTTGCCCCTTCTGTGGTCAAAATCTGGGGACAGTTGAAGTGTTCTGCTTTTCATGTGGGAAAAATGTTCAATTCTTGGCACAAGGTGAAGACACTGGTAAGTAACAAAAGAAAACCCATCTACACTACTGTACATTCATATGGGCTGGAGTACGGTATTTTTATGAAACTTTTAATAACTGCACAGTATATATGTTTGAATGTTTGCCCTTACTGTACAGTATTTTATTCTTTATTCTGTTTTTACTTATTTAATATTCTGTCTTTGTGTGAACCTTGCTTTAATTACATGTCCCTTTGCTGCTCCCTTTCACCATTGTTGGACAGTAAAATAATTGATATTGTATTTTGTTTGCCAGGGTCAGAGCTGGACACCCCCTCAGAAGAGGATCTGATTAGAACTTACTTTTATAAAGGCTACAGTTATTCAGAAATTGTTGATGTCTTGGAAAAGACTCACAATGTTAAAATGAGCCTTCGCTCTTTAAAGAGCAAATTTAAAAATATATCACTTTCAAGACAAAAAAATTACTCGCCTCTTCATTTGGTACGTGCTGCTATTGAAGAAGAGTGCAGTGGAGAGCGTCCTGTGCTCCAGCATCAACGTGTGGCATGGAGGCTGCACAGTTGCAGAGAGAAAAGCTCTGCAGAGAGTGGTGAAGGCTGCACAGAAGTCTGTGGGAGTCAGTCTCCCCACCATCACAGACATTTACACCTCCAGATGCAGAAAAAGAGCCACCTGCATCATGAAAGACCTCACTCACCCAGCACACTCACTCTTTGCACCACTCCCCTCGGGACGGAGGTTGAGGAGCATCAAATGTAGAACCACTAGACTGAGAAACAGCTTCTACCCTGAGGCTGTCAGACTCATGAATAAATAAATAATAAGAATAAACACTGCAAAATGTCACATCATACTGATACTGTACTGATCTGTTTCTTGTTGCTGCGTTCATCTGTGACCATCTGCTCATGTTCGTGCTGCTGTTTATAATGATGTTTTTCTACTACATTAGGGCTTAGTGTATTACTAGCTGATGTGATGTCTCTCTTAGTTAATCCTAGATGTTATTATTGTATTTCTCTTGCATTTGTTGTTGGATGTAACTGGGACCCTGTGTACATAATCTCGTTTTCAACACATGTACTACATGCGGTGCAAATGACAATAAATTCTCTCTGACTCTGACTCTGACTCTGACTCTGACTCTGACTCTGACTCTGACTCTGACTCTGAATTACAGGGACCAGGCCAGCATTATGGCTATCGTTTGATGTGGCAGACTCTGCGTTCAAAGTACTGTCTGACTGTGCGAAGGGATGATGTCATGGCTTTGATGGTGGAACTTAATCCCTCAGGAGTACAACTGCGTGCAAGACGAAGATTTATAAGAAGAGCTTATAGATCTTGTGGACCAAACCAAGTCTGGCACGTAGATGGTTATGACAAATTAAAGCCCTATGGCTTGGCAATTAGTGGCTGCATAGATGGGTATTCCCGCAAGGTGCTATGGTTGGTGTGTCAAGCTAGCAATAATGATCCTGGAGTGATTGCTCACAACTATGTGCAATGTGTCTCTGAGCTTGGCACCATACCATCGCGCCTTCGCACAGACTGTGGCACTGAAAACGGTACAATGGCGGCAATGCATTTTGCATTAAGATCATCCCACACCGATGACTTTGCCGGGGCTGACAGTCATATGTATGGCTCCTCTACAGCAAACCAACGCATAGAAAGCTGGTGGTCATATTTCCGAAAACAGAGGTGAGGTTGTTGACGATCAATTTCTTGTGATATTTGTGCATCAGTTTGGGTTGTGGCTGAAGTCTAAACCTTTTTTGTCCTTTCAGCTGAATTGTTCAAAATCAGTTCTAATTGTACTTTGTTGTAGGTCTCAGTTCTGGATGGATCTGATGAGTGATCTGAGGGAGAGACATCTGTTTAATGGCACTCATGAACACACGTCTAGTGCGGTTTGTGTTCATGGGTATGCTCCAAAGAGACCTTGACGAATGCAAGGAAAGATGGAACACACATACCATCAGACCTGTAAAACAGTATTGCTGTCCGTCTGGTAAACCAGATGTCATGTACCACCTACCTCACAGGTTTGTATGAATTTTTTTCTTCACATTTGTTTAATTTACATTAGTCAATTTGTTATTTGTTTGGCAGCTTTCAAATAACTATTTTCATGGGACTGCATATGCAAATTAGCTTTAGCTATAAATAGGTACAGCGCTTCAAATGGTGACATTTATGTTTGAGTTGTACATTGTCCCGTTTTAAATAAAGTTCATTCATTCAAAAAATATTTTGATCAACAATAAATAAGCAGCCATGTGTTAATCCATGTGTTAATATGTGACTTTTTATTCTAATTTTTTCAGTTAATTTTAAATTCTTCATTTCCAAACGACTGAAGAAATGTTAACATATCACTGAACTATGTGCACTGTACATATTTAACTGTTAGGTTTGGTGGAAGAGAGTGTGGCTTCACAATGTCCCTGGAGGAATTGAGACCGTTTATGGGAGTGACCGAGTCAAACTCCATTGAATGTGGCTATGGGCATCTTCAGGCACAGTTTGAGGATATCCAGAGACAGAGTGGCTTGTTGCTTCCGTTGACCTGGGAATCCTGTGTGGAAAACTACATCACACTGAAAAACATGGCAGACTTGTAAAGAACTGTGAGTCCAACTTTAATTGTATCAACCACAATGTTACAGTATCAAAACTTTCATAGAACAGGTTTCACATGTTAACAGATTCTTTAAAAGGTGAACATTCAAACTTTTGTGTTGTTACACTGTGCAGTACTTGCACTTAATAAAGTCCAAATCCAGGAGAGTTTTGAATCCCAAAGTCCATGTCATTTTTGAACTGATCATATGTCTTTGAAATTGGTATTTTTAATGTGTTTGCGCAGGTGCTGCTGACTGGAAATCGCGATGTTGACTGAAACATCAGTTTGGGTTGTGGCTGAAGTCTGGACGGAGGCAGCGTGTTTAGACCAGTGGCAAACATGAGGATGTCCTTCAGTGAGAGCCCTTTTTGTTGTCCTGAAAAGGAAGTAATGAGTTGAGTTAAAGATGTCACAATAAAATTCATAGGAGAAGGAAGCGATACATAATTTTAAGAAAATAAACCTTCTGCCTCAAGGAGATAGTCTCTCCAGAATCCTAGTACCGGTACTCTGGTTTCTTCTTGTCGTCGGGTGCTGCCCTTTTCACTGAGCTGAAACTCAAAGATTTCCTCTAATATTGCAGCCGTCAGCTGTTCCTCAGTTGTGCACATGAAGGGCCTGAACACAGATGCATGCTGCTCCAAAGCATTCATAAAATCCAGTGTTGAAAGCCCATCCTTGAATCTAGAAAACATTTAGAACAGGGCTGTCAAACTCTCTTACAAAATGGGGTCTAAATTATAAACAAAATTCAAAACAAGTTTCTGAATCTACATTGAGTCAAGTTAGATACCAAACATCTTTTCTTGGTCACAGGTTCCTCAACCAGTTTGATGTTCACTGTTGTGCTTTGGACATCATAATCTAATATTACTGACAAAACTCTGAACTACATTTACGTTTCATATATG
>JBBPBX010028313.1:0-17803 GCA_038048925.1 Garcialebias charrua
AGTACATATACGTATGTTGTTAAAATGTTTCAGTACTGTACAGTATATATGTTGTTAAAATGTTTCAGTACTGTACAGTACATATACGTATGTTGTTAAAATGTTTCAGTACTGTACAGTACATATACGTATGTTGTTAAAATGTTTCAGTACTGTACAGTACATATACGTATGTTGTTAAAATGTTTCAGTACTGTACAGTACATATACGTATGTTGTTAAAATGTTTCAGTACTGTACAGTACATATACGTATGTTGTTAAAATGTTTCAGTACTGTACAGTACATATACGTATGTTGTTAAAATGTTTCAGTACTGTACAGTACATATACGTATGTTGTTAAAATGACGTCGGTTTAAGAGATTAGAACATTGTAAGAGTGTGGGAAGAGTTTCTAAAGCCTTAAAATATAGAAATACTAAAATAAATACAACGTTCATACTTCACGGTTCTTCACCTGTCGCGGTGGGGGGGACGTAACCCCCACGATAATCCAGGGACTACTGTATAATCTACTCTGTGCTTATGGCAAGCTTTTTACCATATAATGAGGGGAGGGCTGGCCATAGGGAGGTTCAGGATAATTCATGAACGTCCGGTCAGTTCCAGGCTGAACCTCAGTAAATGTGTGGTGGAAGGAAACCTCCCAGAAGTCCATGAGCCCAGACCAGCTGCTCCACACCTTCCAGACTCATCAGGACCTGCAGATGTTTAGGAAGCACCACTCCAGATGTTCAGACGTGTTGATGTGATGAAGCAGACACTCTCTGAGGCTCTCAGGCCTCCTTCACTCAGCTGCTCCTCCTACAGCTTCTCCAACAGAACGGGCCCACCAAGGTCCAGACAGACTCTCCAGAGCAGCTTCAAGCAGCATGAAGACATCCTGGAAATGCAGCAGGAACATCTGGAAGTCTTCTCCAGCTGCTGAACTCAGCTGCTTTCTTGCCTGTTGAACGTGGAGCAGGTCAGAAGCTCCTGATGTGGGACTGAAAGCTCCTCAGCCTCCTCACAAAGCCTCACTTTGTCTTCTTCTCTCCTCTTTTCTTTCCAGTCGGAGCTGTAGTCTGATCACTCTGAGGTGTGTAGAAGTTCAGTCAGTCCATCCAGATGTTGGTGCTTTGGAACAAACAGTAAATATCTAACCTGCAGCCTGATGGCTGAAAGATTAGTGTGAAAAATCAACATGTTGTTTGAACAGGTCGTATGAGGCGTTGGTTGAAATGAAAGCAACACAATGAGACTCACACAGCACAGGTGGAGTTAGAATATAAAGTTTATTAAAGCTGGAAGCAGCCGAGCTGCACCAAGTCCTCTCCAGCCCACTCTCCTCTCAGGGGGAGGGGCTTGGCTGCTCACACCTGCTGATGGTTGCAGTGATTGCAGGTGAGGCTTCTATCTGACAAGCAGAACTCCATGTTTATGATTTTACAAAGAGATGCAGGAAGTGAGAGACAAACCTGAAGACAATCCTCATTTGAAAGTTGAAACATGGAGACTGTGAAGACGTTCTCTTCCATGAGCACTAAATGATTTTAGAGACACTGCATTGACGTCCATTCTGATGAAAACTTGAAAAAGTGCTGAGTCTTCAAGAAAACAGAGAAGGACCTGGATCCTCTGCAGTTTGCTGATAGAGCACCCAGAGGAGTCGCTGTAATGAAGCTGCTTTTAAACACGTGCAGGGAAAGAGAACACGTGCACAGCTTTTATTCACTGATGTTTGTCTGTTTGACACGGTTCAAGGTCACCTTGGAGCAGAGAGGCTTCTAGAACATTTGATGCAGCTTTGATCCTGTGGGCTGCTTTGACACTTTTTAAGGAGACAGAGAGTGAGAGTGAACTGTGTGGGATCAGCTCTGTTCTTCCAGCGGCGTCCCACAGGGACCACTTCTGTCACCTCTCCTCTTCATCCTGACTCACACACATGTTGCTGTTTGTGAGGTTCATTAGCTGTGGCGGCCATCTTGGACTGGGTTGTGTGCAAAAGTTAATCCGTTGTGGACTTGAATTCAAAAGTTACTTTAATAGTTTCATTCAGATCTGTCAGCTGGTTCATGAAATATTTTGCTAACAGGAAGAATGTTGACTAACAGTATTTGGTAAAGTTTGATGTAAACGTGCAGTTTCAGGGCTCAGAGTTTGTGTTTGGAATGACTCTCAGCTACTACCACACCAAACTAGAAGGACAGTTTCTTTCCTTTCAACTCAGTGAATCTTTCTCCAAACACAACTTGTATCACAATAATTACACACAACAACTACACACAACAACTACACACAGTAATGACACACAGTAATTACACACAGTAATTACACACAGTAATTACACACAGTAATAACATGCAGTAATGACACACAGTAATTACACACAATAACTACACACAGTAGATACACACAATAATTACACACAATAATTACACACAATAACTACACACAATAATTACACACAGTATTACACACAGTAATTACACACAATAATGACACAAAGTAATTACACACAGTAATTACACACAGTAATTACACACAATAACTACACACAGTATTACACACAGTAATTACACACAATAATGAGAGACAACAAATACACACAATAATCACACAATGACACAAAATAATGACACACAATAATGAGACACAACAAATACACACAATAATGACACACAACAAATACACACAGTTATGACACTAAATAATGACACACAACAAATACACACAATAAGGACACAATGACACACAACAATTACACACAATAATGACACAAAATGATGACACACAACAAATACACACAATAATGACACGATGACACACAATAATGACACACAACAAATACACACAATAATGACACGCAACAAATACACACAACAATCACACACATTAATGACACAATGACACACAATAATGACACACAACAAATACACACAAAAATGTCACACAATAATGACACACAACAAATAAACACAATAATGACACAATAATGAAACACAACAAATACACATAATAATCACACACAATAATGACACACAACAAATACAATAATGACACAATAACTACATACAATAATGACACGATGACACACAATAATGACACACAACAAATACACACAATAAGTACATAACATAAGTACACACAGTAAGGACACAATAAGTACACACAATAATGACACAAGCACCTTCAAGATCAAGTGAATAAATGAATAGAAGTGAAATGAATGAAAAGGTGATGAAGAGCCACTAGAAGAAGATGAAGAGCTGCAGGTGTTTGACCCCGGGGTCACATGGTCCAGCAGCTGCTCAGACACTTCATTGATCTTCTGTCATGACTAATAGTTGTTGTTGCAGCACAAACACAAGTGTTGCTTTGAAAGCAGCAACGTGTTGCTGTGATGTTGCTCTCCTCTCTCCACACCTCCTGTGTGTTGTGTGTGAAACTTGTTGAGTAACCCATCGCTGCAGCAAACAGTAAGGGGCGGGGTCGTGCCCGAAGGCCGAGCCATACCATATATGGAAGTAGCGCCATTGCACTCCGGAAATGAAGGGGGCGCCATAAAATAGTTAAAAAAACGCACAGAAATGAACAATCCATCAGTGAATACACTAACAACACAAGAAAAACACAGAAGAACTTTTTTTACAACAAAACATAAGAGACAATTTATTTGAGACCATTTTATTTTAAATGTTGTATTCCAACAAAATTGCGTTTTTTTTTATAGAAAATAGTCATATATGTACATTGACAGCTCTGACAAGATGTCATTATACTTGTACCTCTGTTACATACTTCTGAACGTGGGCATATTGCCTTCATTTATATAGCCTACATCACTGGTTAAAACATAGTAACTCTGAATGTATACAAATAAAAATATAACTGCCACAGACAATGTCGAATTTTTACTTAAGTGTGGAAATGATGCTATGCGAAGGAAAAGTAAGTAGAGTAGGTCAACAGAGCAATAGCAAATGGGAAATTGTAAATGTATACTGTACAATGTTTAAACACATTCAGTTAAAGACGCAAATGCACAATTTGAAAAGTTTATGCATTTCTCCAAAAACAACCAAATGTATTGTAATGCAAAAACAACCAAATGTATTGTAATGCAAAAACAACCAAATGTATGTAATGCACTGCAAAAAACATGCAAACAAAATATGAAACAAAAAGCAATGTATATCCAGTTTTTTCAGAACTGACAGTCCGGGCAGTGGCCAGCTTTACCGTCAACGTAGTAGCGGGGGTACTCCCCTCGTCTTCCATTTCCTGTGAAGCCCACACAGTCTTTGTACACTCTGTTTGATTTGATTTGATGTTTATTCATTCATTTTAAAAGAACAATACAAGACAGTTTCATCAGATACAAGAATACAAGTAGGATAAAATGAAGGGAGCAGAAAGAAGATGAAATCTAATTCTACTTATTTTTCTAACTGTAATACACAAACTACATCACAAAATGAATAATTCTACTTAATTTTCCTAACTGTAATACACAAACTAGATCACAAAATGAATAATTCTACTTAATTTTTCTAACTGTAATACACAAACTACATCACCCATAATTCTACTTAATTTTTCTAACTGTAATACACAAACTACATCACAAAATGAATAATTCTACTTAATTTTTCTAACTAATACACAAACTACATCACACTTAATTTTTTTTCTACTTAATTTTCCTAACTGTAATACACAAACTAGATCATAAAATGAATAATTCTACTTAATTTTTCTAACTGTAATACACAAACTACAAGATGGCACAACATCAAGATGTTCACAAAATGAATAATTCTACTTAATTTTCCTAACTGTAATACACAAACTACATCACAAAAATGAATAATTCTACTTAATTTTTTCTAACTGTAATACACAAACTGCGTCACAAAATGAATAACTCTACTTAATTTTTCTAACTGTAATACACAAACGCACTAAGCTACATCATAAGTACAACATAAGTGTAATACACAAACACACTAAGTTACATCATATATAGTTTTTTAGCAAGTCCTTTTTGACCTCTGTTGCAGGAAGAACATGTTATCACAGCAAAGGGACTCAACTCAGCTGTTGCCAGATACATAACAATACGATAGTGTAGTTTGGGTCAAAATACGATCGTTAAAGCGACAGTACGACAGTTCGTCATTTCCTATCTGGCAACCCCGGCGTTGCCTCTTCACGATCGTTAAAGCGACAGTACGACAGTTCGTCATTTCCTATCTGGCAACCACGGCGCTGCCTCTTCCTGCCAGCGCCCCCTTTATTTCCGGAGTGCAATGGCGCTACTTCCATATATGGTATGGCTCAGCCCTCGGGCACGACCCCGCCCCTTACTGTTTGCTGCAGCGAGAGGTACTTGAACCAACCCCTCGCTGCAGCCTGCAGGACGGGGCGGGGTCGTGCCCGAGGGCCAAGCCATACCATATATGGAAGTAGCGCCATTGCACTCCGGAAATAAAGGGGGCGCCATTTCCTATACCAGCCTTTTAGAAAATACAGTTTAAAAAAACGCACAGAAATGAACAACCCATCAGTAAATACACTAACAACACAAGAAAACTTATAATTATTGAAACTGACTACTGATTTATTAATTTTTAGGCTTTGTTCTATGGATTAAGCACTTCTTATTAGTTATTTCATTTAAATAAATGTTGAAAAAATGAGTGATCTTTACAAATCGGCATGTGGACAGAAAATTATTCAAATATATAATTGATAAATGACATGGTATAAATGACATGGTATGTTATTTATGAAATACAGTAGCCTAGGCTGTATACTGTACTATGTTGGATCTCACAAAGAAACACAAAGTAGCCTGGTATCAATCTTAAATTTCTTTTGCAAATGTCATAACAAGGGTAAACTTAATTCAAGTTTGAAATTCCACTCTTTTGTAAGACTCGAAAAGATAGGTAGCTTTTTATCCAACTGATTGTTTTCTTCTCAGTGTTGAAGGAAAGTCAGAGTTACTGTTATTGGTCATTAAAGTGCTGAATGTTATCATGATCAACAATTAGTTGTGTGTTGTATGTGTTCAGGTATGTATCTACCTACATGAAATCATCAATTCAATCAGAAATAACCACACTAAAAACTATATTACTATTTACCTAATAAAAGACTACACAATGTGTAGTGTCTTTAAAAGTCAATAGTAAACAACCCCAAGACATTTCTTCACTACCATAAATAGAACCATTCTACTTTATGAAATATTTTTTTTAAATCAGGATCTGTTGTTCTCAGGCAGGTTTGAATGTGGTGAGAAAATTTATAAATAACTTTCCAGTAGGCTATTACAGAACCCTTTTACCAAATTCTGATATCAGCAGTCGATATTCACCTCTCATGTCGTTTCAGTACAGATCTTATGAGGAAAATTAGCTATGCCAGAAACTGTTTTTAAATAAACTCTTACCATTTGAATATCAGAATCAGAATCAGGTTTATTGGCCAAGTATGTTGACACACACAAGGAATTTGTTTCCGGCTGTTCGTGTCTCTCTAGAAAGTGTCTCTTTAAAAATGCTAAAAACTATACAGATACTTTACACACACAAAAAAAAAACGTACAAATAATACACAAAATACATAAGGATTCACATCACATGGGGGTTGTGAATGGGTTGGGGGTCACGCTGATGTATGTCTGATGATCAGCTGTTGATGATGGTGATGGACCGGGGGAAGAAACTGTTTTTGTGTCTGGCAGTCTTAGTGGACAGAGATCTGTAGCGTCTGCCAGACGGGAGAAGTTGGAACATGTTGTGACCCGGGTGTGTGGAGTCTGTGATGATTTTTCCAGCCCGTTTCCTGGTTCTTGCGTGGTACAAGTCCTGAATGGAGGGCAGTGAAGCCCCAATGACTTTCTCAGCTGTCCTCACTGTTCGCTGCAGCCTGTTCCTGTCCTGCCTTGTGGCTGCTCCAAACCAGACTGTGATGGATGTACACAGGATGGACTCAATGACTGCAGTGTAGAACTGGATCAGCAGCTCCTGAGGCAGGTCCAGCTTCCTCAACTGGCGTAGGAAGTACAGTCTCTGCTGGGCCTTTTTGAGGATGGAGGTGATGTTGTGCTCCCACTTCAGGTCATGTGAGATGGTGGTTCCCAGGAACCTGAAGGACTCTACCGTAGACACGGGGCTGTTGAAGATTTTGAGGGGCAGCAGTTCTGGGGGGTGTCTCCTGAAGTCCACTCTCATCTCTACTGTCTTCAGTGTGTTCAGCTCCAGTTTGTTCAGGCTGCACCAGGACATCAGTCGTTCCACCTCCTGTCGGTACGCAGACTCGTGTCATCACTGATAAGTCCAATGACTGTAGTGTCATCTGCGAACTTCAGGAGTTTAACAGACGGGTCATTAGAGGTGCAGTCATTGGTGTATAGAGAGAAGAGCAGTGGAGAGAGCACACAACCCTGAGGGGCACCAATTTTTGATTTGATTTGATTTGATGTTTATTCATTCATTTTAAAAGAACAATACAAGACAGTTTCATCAGATACAAGATTACAAGTAGGATAAAATGAAGGGAGCAGAAAGAAGATGAAATCTTATTATATCTGCCCCTATTTCACAGTTTGTTCAACCAATGATAACTTTCAAGCAACATCACAGAATGAATAGTGATGGACTGTGAGGAGGACATGATTTTCCTCAACTGCACCTGCTGCGTCCTACCTGTTAGGAAGCTGGTGATCCACTGACACATGGCAGGAGAAACAGTGAGCTGGGAGAGTTTGGTGGAGAGAATGTCTGGGACAATAGTGTTAAATGCTGAATTAAAATCAAGAAACAGGATTCTTGCATAAGTCCCCGGGTGGTCTAGATGTTGCAGGATGAAATGCAGTCCCATGTTGACTGCATCATCCACTGACACAAATATGATGGCAGATTACCATTCATTGGATCAAAATTGATCATATCTAAACACACATGCAATCTTTAATAATTCTTATTAAAACCAATGACATATAGTCTAGAGGTCCAGAATTTTATTCGACAATGTAGACAGATAAATGGACCATCTGCTGAAATGGTGGGCTTGTCATTTCTTCGCCAGAGACTGTCCATGCTGAGAAAGCTCCCCAGAGGTCAATGAATAGTTCATCAATAATGAACTGTACAGACAGCGGCAACGCTGTTAAAGCTGAATGTCGTAACACAAGGTCAGAACATCACTGAAACTCAGTTTTATATCGACAACCATTGCTTTTTATTTCATTGATGAAGAAGAGTTGTTTTATCATGACCTCTCAACCCCACTGGTCATGATTCCTCCTGAACTGAACACTGTTCTGAAAAAGCTTTCTCAGAGTCAAGTTATAGGCCTATAACTTCCATTAATATGTCCTTGTTCTGCAGATAATGCTGACATAACTGTTTCTTTGAATCATCTAAAAAACAAAAGTCATAAAATTTTTGTGACATGATTTTCCATTGTAAATGTATTGTATATTATGCAACCTGAATATTTATCTGAGCCGTCATTCATTTTAACCTCCAGTGTACTGTAGGAAAAATGCGTTGTTCAAAATGGTATGTCCGAATAAACTGGAATCAGCTGGATTTCTTCTTTTGAACTTTATTTTCAATCTTCTGACTCCAATCAGGTTCATCCAGCACTCAGCAGCACAGGCCTCAGTAAGATCTTGGGCTGAATCAAAGCTGCTCTGAGCAGAGACTCTGCCAAACACTGACAACTTCTTTCTACTATAATAATGAATTGACCTTATAATGTACATCTCTTCCTGGTTACACCCGTGGAGGTGTTACCCTTTGTGAATGTCTGTAAGTGCAAAGTGCTTTGTGGTCCGGAGGGACTTGATAAAGCTCTGTATAAGTTCAGTCCATTTACCATTTTACAGCAGACGTCAGAACGTAAATCATTTTGTTTAGGTTAAAGAAAGAACACATGATAAGACGCACCAACTCTGTCTGTTTTAACCTTAGGCTGAAATGATCAGAAAGGATAAGATACAATACTGAGTCTAATTTTCAATTAGATATTTCCTTTAGTACACTGTTTATTGTCAAACTGTTTTCTTTCACTCATGGAGCAGATAAAAATAATGCAGCATATGTGTGTGTGTTGAAGCCATTGTATTGTATTGAACATGTGAAAATATCTTCACTCCAAAAGATTGCTTTTGCTATAAGCAGCAGTGACCCTGACATATAATTTTTGACTACTCCCAATTGAATGCAAATAAGACTGGAAGAAGTCAGTTCTGCTTTATATATGTATACATTTGTAAATAAATTTACTATAACGAAAAAGCTGGTGTGTTTGAGTATTCAATGCTTATGTGAATATATTCAGTAAACTATCAGTGAACAGCAAGTATGTAATGCAGAGCATCACCTTTTCTGGTTGTCCTCCATTTCAAATTAAAATACAAATATTTCTTAGTGAATGTGATCATATGGAAGACATGCTGCCAGTACACATCTACAATGAGGAATTTTTCAACCAAAAATTTGTAGTGGCATGGCAGTTTTAATTTTGACACAGAAGAATGATTTACAATCTTTACAAAGTTGCTATGACTTTTTAAACCTGAAATAAAAACAATGTACAACAAAACATAAGAGACAATTTATTTGAGACCATTTTATTTTAAATGTTGTATTCCAACAAAATTGTTTTCCTTTAGCATGTCAGCAAAAATTTGTAACAAGCCATTTACAAAACTTAACTATAAATTTATTTGAATTGAAAGTAATAGACTCCATGTGTGATCTTTTATAACAGCGGTACATTGATTTTACATTTAGGCCTACACTTTTTCTTACCATTTTGGATTTCCACATTCAGCTTGTGATTTGTTTTTTGATTAAAAACAAGCTTGCTTCTATAATTTAGTGTGTGTGTATTTTATATGTATATACACACACACGACAATATTTATATGAAATACTCTGTTATCTACTTGTCATACATGTACATTGACAGCTCTGACAAGATGTCATAATACTGTACTTGTACCTCTGTTACATACTTCTGAAAGTGGGCATATTGCCTTCATTTATATAGCCTACATCAATGGTTAACACATAGTAACTCTGAATGTATACAAATAAAAATATAACTGCTATGGAAAATATCCTATAATTTCAATTTTTTACTTAAGTGTGGAAATGATGCTATGCGAAAGAAAAGTAAGTAGAGTAGGTCAACAGAGCAATAGCAAATGGGAAATTGTAAATGTATACAATGTTTAAACACATTCAGTTAAGTCAAAGTCAACTTTATTGTCAGAACTCCAATATGTACAGGACATACACAGTATTGTTTTTCATAGTAGTATAAAAGTATAAAAAGTTTCACCAACACCAAAACACCAACATTTAATAAACATAATCATAATATGAAATAGAGTGTAATACTGTCCTGAGATTTTTCATAGTAGTTTTTCATAGTAGTATAAAAGTATAAAAAGTTTCACCAACACCAAAACACCAACATTTAATAAACATAATCATAATATGAAATAGAGTGTAATACTGTCCTGAGATTTTTCATAGTAGTTTTTCATAGTAGTATAAAAGTATAAAAAGTTTCACCAACACCAAAACACCAACATTTAATAAACATAATCATAATATGAAATAGAGTGTAATACTGTCCTGAGATTTTTCATAGTAGTTTTTCATAGTAGTATAAAAGTATAAAAAGTTTCACCAACACCAAAACACCAACATTTAATAAACATAATCATAATGAAATGCAGTGTAATACTGTCCCGAAGTATAAAGTATAAAAAGTATTTCTATAAAACAAATGAAGGTTCTGGCATTTGACATTTGTAAAGAGTGACAAAGCAGCATATGAGGTTAATGTACACAGTATATGTATGAGGTAGTTGATATTTGTATAGAGACAAAGTGGCATTACACAATAAGGCTAATAAAAAGAATATATACTGTATATCAGCAGTAGTGTAGATATAAAAAGTCTAGATGTAAACAGTAGTAATAAATGTAAACAGTAGTATTAAATGTCAACAGTGAATGTAAACAGTAGTATGACTATAGGCAGTAATGCAATACAACCATTAGTGCAAATAAGAATTAGTGCAAACTGAATGAGCACATGACCGTGAGTTGAGTGATTGACCCGTATTGATGACACAGAGTCCGGTGTTAAAAACTTTGTGTTGAGTGGTAATGTGTGAAAGTTTTTTTGTGATTAAGGCAGTACAAGTGGGAGGGAGGGCAGAGCAGGCAGAGTGTTAAGCATCCTGACTGACTGATGAACAGAGCTGTCTCAGTCTGCTGGTTCGAGCCTGGACCGAACCAAAGACATTTCATAACTGACAGTCCAGGCAGTGGCCAGGTGTACCGCCAGAGTAGTAGCGGAGGCACCCCCCTCGTCTTCCATTTCCTGTGTAGCCCACACAGTCTTTGTACACTCTCTGGCAGGAAGAACATGTTATCACAGCAAAGGGTTTTCTGTGTTCTGCCCTGTAAGATGCTGAGAATTTACTCCAGTTGACCTCCCCTGTAAATGATAATTTTAATGTAGGTAAAATGTAATTTCATGTTTTAAGTGAAAACAAGTAAAAACATCATTACCATCCAGCCATGCAAAGTGGGCCTTCTTCCTGAAAACTGGATCAGACACAATAGATCGAAACCGCTTGCAGGTCAATGCCAAAGTGAGGTAAGCAACATCTCCCTCTGTTAGGACCACCTCTTGGAGCACAGCCTCAAGTACATGCGAAGGCATCTGAAAAACACCCCAATTGTGCATTGTAAGAACATCAAAGAATGAACAACTACTGTATATGTATAAGAATTCATCTTACCTGTAAAATTGGTGGCATTTGTTGCACCTGCAAAGTGAAGACCACAAAAAAACAACACACACACACACACACACACACACACACACCTGAAATTCACAAGTACAAGTGACAATTCTTAATTATGGATGGTGTGACCAACCTCAAGATCTGGCTGGGTTGTTCGTGCATAGGTGTGGTCATCAGCACAATGACTCTGGCAAAATACATATTTATACATAGTTTCTTAAAACCTAAAATAAAGACCAGTACCTAATTGATTCAATCCTTGATTGTTGGATCATGATTTTCTTTCAAACAAAAAACTTAGTGCAACTGTGCATGGCAAATACACTTACTAACAATTACATTTTTCAAAACTATATCTTACCTTACATTTTCTCCTGGCTTCAACCATTTCATCATTTCTCTTCCTCTTTCTCTCTCTTCGTAGCCGTTCCCCAGATCTTTCAAAATCACAAATGAAGTCTTTACAGAAATACTACCATTCATGTAATGCCACATAGAGAGGCCAATTATTGTCCTTACTTCACAGGGAAGTTTGTCAAGATAAGTATGCACCACCACCTCCGTATAGTCATCATATCCATCTGCAGATATTACAGGTCAAAGTTTTGTGACATAACATCAAACCATGAAGCACTCAATCCTGTGTGTGCCCTTACCTCAGTGAAATCAAAAGGTGCTCCCATCACAAAGTACAGTGCATACTGTTAAGAAAAATGTGATTACTTGTATACAACCCACAAAACAATACGGATATGCTGAGTGGAAGCAACTTACCATCACTACAAACATTCCACAGTTGTTGGACAGTCCTTGTTTCGGCAATCCCTGTGGAATTTAAATGAAAAACTGTTTATTACTATAACCAACAAGAAAATACCCATAACTATCAATTCATGTACCTCAAGGACAAATGCTTATTTTCCCTAACATCCCTGCCCCTACAAACATCTCACCTTGACATCATTGGCAACAAATTCTGTCCATGGTCCAGAAGCCAGATGAAGACAGACCCCTCTGATGTGGAATAATGCAAAGTTTTCAATGTATTAATAGCCAATGTTAATAACTGAAAAAAAAAAAAATGAATAAATAACCGAACAATAAAAGAATGATGTGAGACAGAACATGATGGCTCAGCTTTAACCCATTCCATGTGAAAAGTAAGATGCATAACAAATTTTGATATTTTGGGCGAATAAGTGTTACCCACAAATAAATTTCACAGTTACTAATGAAGTAACTGAAGTATTTTGTTACACATAGCCTAAAGTAAGATTAATGCTGAACCTTATCCTCTGGCCAACAGACCCGGACATCTGAACTCGGAACACATGCCATTGTCCAACTCATTCTAATAAAACCTTAATGTTTCGATGTGGTTTTCATCTCTGAAGCCAGTTCCACAGATAGAGTCCAGGTAGAAAATCTCTCTTTGTGTAGGATTCAGAATCTGAAAAAACGTGTGACTGATGATGAAAAATACTACAGAGGAAGAAATACTGAAATGAAGTCTACCAACTAATGCATAAAAATAAAGCTTGATAATACAATAAAATTGTTACTAACACATAGCGTCCAATGTCCAGGACGCAATACAGGAATCAGAATCCAATTCAGATTTGATGCCTGCGACTGAAATTGACAAAAAAAAAATGAAAATATTATCGTAAAACTGACAGCCAAAGCAGATAGTGTATTGATAAAGATTGTTCACTGGGAGATGTAGTGTTGGATCCTTTGAAAGAGGTGGAAACCAGGTTTGGACTACATGACTGTTTCCTGCAAAAACTTGAACACCCTGGACAGACGGGAACAAAAAAAATAAAAAATTACACCTGTTCACAGTTCTCGTATGTCTTTTAATACTTTATGCTTACTTAACATCCATTAAGAAGGCTTACAAAAATTGCCGTCATCTCATGAGCACAGACTATACTCGTCTGCATCTATATGTTGTGTCTCCTAATTCATTCATTCATTCAACCTTTATTTATACAGGCTAGCCTCGTTGAGTCACGGGGACTCATTTACAAGTGGGACCTGTCTCACTCACACCAAACAACCATCCACTCTCACACTCACACCTAGGGTCAATTTAGAGTCACCAATCAGCCTAACAAGCATGTTTTTTGGTCTAATGACGAAATATGGAATAAATAACTACTGTCTTCATTTACCAACCTTGTTATTAGACAGTTTCTCAACAACTTTCAGGCATGAGTTCAGAATCTGTAAGAAAAATAATAATTCATAAATTCACTACATAACAAAGTACATAAAACACATGCTTGTAATGCTTTGAAAATTACCTGTCCATTAATGTCTTCGCATAACCCCAGAGTGAACATATCACTTCGAGTAAGGATGTCTTTGTCCACGCACAGGTAGCGGTGCAGTTGTGGCCGCCTGGATGTTGGTTGAAGCTGGCTGAACAGGTAGCGGTGCTGTTGTGGCCGCCTGGATGTTGGTTGAAGCTGGCTGAACAGGTAGCGGTGCTGTTGTGGCCGCCTGGATGTTGGTTGAAGCTGGCTGAACAGGTAGCGGTGCTGTTGCACAGCTGGACAGGGATCTTAAAGTCATCGTGTGGTTTACTAAATGATTTACAAACCGCTCCCGTTTCTCATGTGTTGACAAACAGTATGGGCAATGAAAGTGAGATGGGCCGCCGTGACAAGGTAAACCACATCTGAAGATGTAGAATTCTGCAAACCAAATCAAATCAATAACGTTAACAATAGTAAATACATAATTTGTACACATATTTATGCCAGAAACAGTCAGAGGTGTCAAGTAACCAAGTACAAATACTTTGTTACTTTACTTGAGTAGAAATTTTGGGTATTTCTACTTAAGTGGAGTAATTATTTTACAGCCTACTTTTTACTTCTACTCCTTACATTTTAATTCAATTATGTGTACTTCCTACTTACTCCTTACTTTTTAAAAATGAAAAAAGTATTTTATTTCGATTTAACTTTGGTGGTTTAGAATTCACATTAGTTAGGACTGCATACAACTATTCAAATAAACACCATCAAAATTAGAAAATTGACAACTCTTTCACAAACATTAGTATTAATCAAATTGTGTTTTAAAAACCTTTATGTTGAACCATAGCAGTATTTGCAATATCAAATTGTGTTTTACAAACCTTTATGTTGAACCATAGCAGTATTAGCAATATGGTTCACCACCTTGTACGACTCCTTAGCAGAGTAGGAGCAAAGAGGACATCTATAGGAGTCATCTTTGCTATAAGGTTGTAACATCTCCCCTTTTTGAATGTTACATACAGATACATGGATCTGCTGAAAGAAAACAAAGAATGAACTTTAAAAGTTATAAAATGGTATCTATTTTTAGGCACTATGATCGTGATTTCGCTATGCAGCACGCTACATATGCTAACATCAATCTTAGCTTAAAGGAATTACGATTTTTACTAGTTCACATAAATATATTTATTTGCTACATAACAAAAATGCTTATAAAAAGTATCATTACCGTCTGCTGGAGTAACCCCTCGCTGTTTGCTGCAGCGAGGTGTACTTGGTCTGCTGACTTTGCCAAGTTTCCATTGTGAATCATTCCTCAAAATATTTTCATTCACGTGTCCCTTCTTCAACCTTCTACAGTACTTGGAAACACCGCTGAGCAGCTGACCCGCTTCTTTAAGGAATTTGTAAGTGATCATTGAAACAGCGCCCCCTTTATTTCCGGAGTGCAATGGCGCTACTTCCATATATGGTATGGCTCGGCCCTCGGGCACGACCCCGCGCCGTCCTGCAGGCTGCAGCGAGGGGTTACTCTAGCCACCGTAGCGCAATGAATTATGGGATATGTCAACATAGTGACGCTCTCAAGTAACTGGTTTTCAACTGCGGCCTACAAGGCATACAGGCCGTGAATTTAGACACAGCCTGAACAGTTTCTCTGCTGCATGTGTAAAAAAAATTGTTGTTGTCCTCAACATTAGTTGGGACAGGACGTGTCCAAACTAAGTATCAAAAACAGCCTCCCGCCTCTTGATCTCTTTATTTTACTTTCTGGAAATCTTAACCCTTTATTCGTTAGCATGCTAAGCTACAAACACAGACAACAGATTACAAGTTCTTGTTAAGAAATTAAATCCATTAACTACCTAGAAACCACAGCTAGCTCTGATGCTGAATGAAAACAACAAACCTGAACTCATTTTGTCTCCAACTCGACAGTTCCTCTTCGTAATCTGAGATTATTTCTTCAAAAAGACCCGATATTTCTCCACAGCTTCCTCCTGGACCCGCTGTCTCCACGGTTTTACACCTCGGTGAAGTTACTTCTAGGTTGGATCTTCAACACATTCGCTCCGTGGATTCAGCGGTGTCTTCGTCCCGTTTCACCCGCTGCTGGCAGCGAGATCACGGTCAGATCAGAAGAACTCCGTGGCGTGCTCCCTCGTAGACGCCTTGTCAAACGGGTTGACACAGGAGAACGGGTTCTCTGCAGACCAAAAGTGGGCGTTTCTGGAGAATAGGCGTTTCTAGAGGACAAACACTGATTGGCTAAGTGTAGTTGCTGGCTCGGGTACAATGAAACCTGCGAAACCTGCGAAACCTGCTCCTATTTGTCAAAAAGTCTGGAGCCCTGTAACGGCCCCAAACAAAAGCTAAAAACAAACTTTGCACTTTACAAGTGCTCTTCTATGAGATCTGATCTATGAAATGACTTTAAACATGGAGTAGGATTGACCCTTAAAATGTGATACAGCTGAGGAAGTTTTAACAAGTAAGTAGAAATTCATTCATTCATTCATTCAACCTTTATTTATACAGGCTAGCCTCGTTGAGTCACGGGGACTCATTTACAAGAGGGACCTGTCTCACTCACACCAAACAACCATCCACTCCCACACTCACACCTAGGGTCAATTTAGAGTCACCAATCAGCCTAACATATAAATACCTGCTCCAGTTGCAGAAGTCTTACAGAAACTGTCACTCATCTGCAGTGACTGATTTAAAAGGTTGGACAAGAAAATGTGAAGTTAAAGGAAATATCCATTGTCCCAAGGCCATGAGTATCATCATTATTTTGATTACCGTGTTTTCTGGCCTATGAGTCACATTTTTTTAAAACGAATTTTCATGTCCTGCGACTTATGGGGCGAAGCGACATATTTATGAATTTTTTCCCATATTTTTAGACCAATTTTTGGCTGATATATGACCGTTTCCATTCATTCTGACGGAAAAAAATGGAGCAGTACTACTTTCGGCCGCTAGGGGCAGCAGTGACACATAATAGATGTGACTTATGGGGCGAAGCGACATATTTATGGATTTTTCCAATTTATTGGACATATTGGATTAAAGCGACTTATGGGGCGGAGCGACTTAAAAGCCAGAAAAAACTGTACTTTATTTTTCTTTCTTTATGAATCGATTGTAACTATTTTCACATTATTCAACAACCAAAACGGATTTGTTTGTTTTTTAATTTAATGGGTATAGGTATTAAAAAAAAAAAAAAAAAACATTTAGCCCTCCCCACTATACCCATTTAAGTTGCTCTTATTTTGAAATGTAACCGGAAGTTCTGTGTGAGTTGGTGGTAATGCACCTTACAGTTGGTCTGCCAACCATAGATATCATATATAACACTAGATACCCCATAGCCTGCTCCATGGCAGGATTTAGGGCGGCCATCTTGGAGTTGTCACCCTCAAACCTTGCTGCACCAAAACAACAGAGATGCCTCCGCATTGCTCGGCTTATTCGTGTTCAAATCGGAAAACTGTTGATGTCAGGGACCGGGGGATAACTTTTCACAAGTAAGATGAACATATTATTGTTAGTATTTTGTGAATGTAATATTACTGTACTGTATTTATGCCCACCATATATGTGTATGCTGTATATATATATGTGTGTGTATATATATATATATATATATATATATATATATATTTATTTATATATATATATAT
>JBBPBX010028313.1:23441-36660 GCA_038048925.1 Garcialebias charrua
ATGGTTAAAAATCTAGTTTTATTTGACCTCCAGAGACCCGAGCTCTGGTTTGCGATACATTTTTTATATATCCTAGATACAGTATTTGTGATTAGATGGACCTGATTTGTATATAAATAAACTTTCCTCTTCGAACAGGAAGTTGTATTTTGTTACATAGTGTTGGAATATGTTCTCATCTTATGTTATTGTTGTTATTATGTGTGCATGTTATATCGTTGTTGTCCACTAGGGGCAGTGAGTTTCTTGTGTGTAGGTAGCGCTGTTCTAGATCTGCTGTAGAAGAAGAGTTTACATGTGTGCCACTCGTAATAAAGAAGCTACAGCTATCTGACGGAAAGAAGTGTGGTTCTTAACATGAGTGCTGAACGAGAAAACGCCGCCGGTGAACATGAAAACGCAACAGGTTATGGGCCCAGACGCCGCACGGGAGGACGGTGGGACAGACTCGTTTTCAACGGAGACGAAAACAACTACGAACTTTGGGAGGTAAAGTTCCTGGCTTATCTAAGAACGCTAGGCCTGAAAGACACCATCTTATCTGCAGACCCAGATGAAGAGAAAAACGCGGAATGTTACGCAGAACTAATACAGACCCTCGATGATAAGAGTCTGTCGTTGGTCATGCGAGATGCCGCAGACGACGGGAAGAAAGCTCTGCAGATACTACGCGGCCATTACGCCAGCCAGGGTAAGCCCAGGATTATCGCCCTTTACACGGAGCTCACGTCCTTATTAAAAGAACCCGGCGAAACAGTGACAGACTATGTTTTACGTGCTGAAAAAGCAATAACGTCTCTGAGAAATGCAAAAGAGGTTATTAGCGACGGACTAATAATAGCAATGATTCTGAAGGGATTGCCAGAATCATACAAGCCTTTTGCTATTCACACGACACAGAGCAGTGAAGAATTGACGTTCACCCAATTCAAGAGCAGACTCCGAAGCTATGAAGAGACAGAAAAGTTTGAAAGCAACCTAAAGGCAGATAATGTAATGAAAGTGGACATGACAACTTTAAGCTGTTACAACTGCGGCCTGCGCGAGCACGTGGCCAAGGACTGCCGCCAAAAGGCCGCGCCTTTAAACTGTTACAACTGCGGCCTGCGCGGGCACGTGGCCAGGGACTGCCGCCAAAAAGCCGAGCCAAAATGGTGCAGCTACCACAGAAGCACGACCCACAGTGACCAAACATGCAGAAGAGGACCGAGACGGAAGGATGAGGCCAAGCAGACGTCAGACATGCAGGACAACCACGAGGGGGACTGGGCCATGGCGTCCAAAGGCACAACCCACAGTGACCAGACATGCAGAAGAGGACCGAGACGGAAAGATGAGGCCAAGCAGACGTCAGACGTGCAGGACAACCACGAGGGGGACTGGACCATGGTGTCCAAAGCCAGCTGGAATCATCTGCCCCGCAACATCAAGCAAAATGGAATAATGGTGGACTGTGGAGCAACATCACACATCATTACTGATGAAGAACTGTTCACGAGAATCGACAAGACTTTTGATCCAAGCAGACACTACATGGAACTGGCAGATGGAAAGAAGATGAACAACGTTGCACTGAAGCGTGGTGATGTACAAATTGAACTGTTGAACTCAAAGGGAAGGTATGTTAAAATTACTCTGAAAAATGCTTTATTCATCCCATCCTACCCACAGAGCATATTTTCTGTGATATCAGCTACAGCAAATGGAGCCAGTGTAACATTCACAGATGGGCAAAATGAACTGCTGGGTAAAGATGGTACTGTGTTCCCTATTGAGGTTCATGAGAAACTGTATTACCTGAGGATGAAAAATAATGATGAAGGATACATTGAGGAAAACTTAAATGACATAACCAACAATGATAAAGTTAAGCTAGCTTGTGACCTGAAAACATGGCACGAAATATTAGGACATTGTAACATGACTGATGTTATGAAATTACAAAATGTGGTAGAGGGAATGAAAATCACTGACAACAGCAAAATGGAATGTAACACCTGTACAGAAGGGAAATTTATTAACAACAGAAACAAGGAGTCAGATGTTAGAACGAGCAAGCCACTAGAGTTGGTCCATACTGATTTGTCAGGACCTGTTACCCCTACAGGCTTAGAGGGACACAGGTATGTTATTTCTTTTACTGATGACTTCTCTGGGGCTGTTGCAGTCTATTTTCTGAAAAACAAAAGTGAAGCGACTGAAGCGACAAAGAAGTTTCTGGCAGACTGGGCACCCTATGGGAATGTTATGTGTTTTAGGTCGGACAATGGTACTGAGTACACAGGTAACGACTTTCAAACACTACTCAGAGATAAAGGCATTAGACACGAAACATCATCACCATACTCCCCACACCAAAACGGAAAAGCAGAGAGACAATGGAGAACACTTTTTGAAATGGGAAGATGTATGTTATCAGAAAAGGGATTACCTAAAGAACTGTGGCCATATGCCATTCAGTGTGCTGCCCACATTCGCAACAGATGCTATAATAACAGAACCAAGAACACCCCATATTTCTTAATGATAGGAAGAAAACCAAATCTTTCAAATATGTGGGTATTTGGATCAGAATGTTATTCATACAACAACCAACACAAGAAACTAGACTCAAGAGGAGAAAGAGGACTGTTTTTAGGGTACAACAAAAACAGCCCAGCTTATTTAGTGTACCACCCACAGATGAGAAAAGTTTCCAGACACAGGCTGGTAAAATTCATCAAAGAAAATGGTGTTGACCAACAAACACAGACAGATGTTTGGGAGCAAGGGATCCAGAGTGACAGATACCCAATGCAGGAAAATAGACAGGATGTAACACCATTAACTCAGGACATTACCCAAAATGTCACCCCAAGTGACAAAGAGGAAGTTACTCTTCAAGAAACTCAAAATGGCGAGTTTTCAGATTATATCACTGAGAGTAAAACTGATCATGAACAAACTCAAACAGAGCAAAGTGATCGTTATCCAAAAAGAGAGAGAAGACCCCCAAAATACCTCGAAGATTACCAATCAGATGCGACACAAATAACTATCGATCATTGCTACAGGGCTGTATTTGGTGTCCCTCAAACATTCAATGAGGCTCAGAAGTCACCACATGCAGAAAAATGGAGACAAGCCATGAGGGATGAAATTGACTCGCTCAAAGAAAATGAAACATTTGAACTGAGCACCCTACCAGAGGGCAGGAATTCAGTTGGAGGAAAATGGGTATATACACTTAAAGAAAATGAAGGAAAAGAGATTTACAAAGCAAGATTTGTAGCTAAAGGCTACAGCCAAACAGAAGGTATAGATTACCATGAAACTTTTGCACCAACAGCTAATATAACGTCAGTACGAGCATTAATGCAGATAGCGGTTCAGAACGACCTTAAAGTACATCAGATGGATGTCAAAACAGCTTATTTACATGCCCCAATTGAGGAAGAAATTTACATAGATCAACCAGAGGGGTTCGAACAACAAACAGAAACAGGACCGAGATGTGTGTATAAATTAAAGAAGTCCTTGTATGGATTAAAACAATCAGGGAGAAATTGGTACAAACTATTGAACGATCACCTTGAACAAAACAACTTTGAACGAAATCTAGTTGATCATTGTGTGTACAGAAAACAAACAGAAAACGACACGATTATCGTGCTCATTTGGGTGGATGACCTGATCATCGCTGCTAGCAGCATTGAGATTTTGAACAGTTTCAAAGAAACAATGAAATCAAAGTTTAACATGAAGGACTTAGGAAAAATATCAAACTTTTTAGGTATACATTTTGAACAAGGAGAAGATGGAATAAAAATGAGCCAAGAGAAATACATCCTAAAAGTGTTAGAAAAATACGGGATGCTAGACTGCAAACCCAGATCCACCCCATGTGAACCAAAGCTCGATCACAAAGAAAATCATGAGAGCGACAAAACAAATGTAGTAGATCCTACGAACTATCGTGAGATAGTAGGTAGTCTGATCTATGCTATGACCTGCACCAGACCAGACATCAGTTGGATAGTAAGCAAACTTTCCCAGACATTAGCTAAACCTATGAAAGAGGATTTAATAAACGCTAAACATGTTTTAAGGTATCTAAAAGGTACTAGTGACTACGAATTAAATTTCAAGAAGAACAAGGAAGACTTGAAACTTATAGCTTACAGTGACTCGGACTGGGCATCCTCAGTGGAGGACAGACGCAGCACCACGGGTTATTGTTTCAGTTTAACACCACAAGGTCCAGCCATTTCCTGGAAATCCAAGAAACAACCAACTGTGGCTCTTTCCACATGTGAGGCTGAGTACATTGGGTTAACAGCTACTACACAAGAAAGCCTGTATTTATGTCAACTTTTAAATGGCATTGATAACAAGAAGTACAGCTGCACACTGCTTCATGGTGATAACCAAGGAGCCATTGCATTGTGTAAAAACCCTGTGAACAGACAGAGATCCAAACACATCGATGTAAAGTATCATTTTATACGTGATGCACTAAGAGAGGAAAGAATCAAAGTGGTGTACTGTTCATCTGAAAATATGTTGGCGGACATCTTAACCAAACCTGCATCAAAGACAAAACTTTTGAAATTCAAAGGATGGTTTTTTGGACAATAAGGTCTAGAAGGTAAAGAAGATGAGAACAAGGGGGGGTGTTGGAATATGTTCTCATCTTATGTTATTGTTGTTATTATGTGTGCATGTTATATCGTTGTTGTCCACTAGGGGCAGTGAGTTTCTTGTGTGTAGGTAGCGCTGTTCTAGATCTGCTGTAGAAGAAGAGTTTACATGTGTGCCACTCGTAATAAAGAAGCTACAGCTATCTGACGGAAAGAAGTGTGGTTCTTAACATGAGTGCTGAACGAGAAAACGACGCCGGTGAACATGAAAATGCAACACATAGTTATGCCGTACTTTTGGAAAAAGAAAAAATGTCCTCAGATGGGGACAATGGGTTTATTTTACAGCATAACACAACATTAACAGACCATAACATACCATTTTATTTGTAAAGCACTTTCAACAGGAACAAGTCCACACCAAAGTGCTGGACAACAAACAAACAAACAAACAGGCAACACACACAGTGAAATACAACACGAAAGACATAAAAACATTGCAGATCATAAATAAAACGATCCAATACCATGGCTTAACGGAGTATAAGGTACAACAAAGCCAAAATGTAATGTCCCCATATGTGGATGCAGGGTCTCAGGAAGTTATAAATGAACCCATTGGTGGGCCAAATGTAGCTCACCTGCGGGCCTGATTTGGCCCCCGGGCCATCAGTTGAACAGCCCTGCTTTAGATTAACCCGTTTGTTCTTCCTAATACATAGTTCCCACACACGTGACGAGTATTGCGCAATACCGGGTTTTTCACCACCCGTAAAGGCAGAAATGGCGGACAAACAGACTCGAGCTACTACAGCTAAATACATTACTAGCTTCACCAAGGCACAAGAGCAAAATGGCAGTGGTCAGAGTTGAATGAGTTGGAGAAAGAAATCATGGCAGACGAAGCGGACAACTTGTCATCAAGAAGTTACTCTGATATCATTAATTATTTAATTACTACGAGGAGCGCACACCGAGGAGCTTCACAGCTTTAAATCCAAAAAAGATGTGTAAACTGTCTCAATCATATCTAACCAGCTAAATAAAGGTTTAACTAAAATAACACACAGCCAACAAACAGTCCAGGCTGAACACGGACCAGGACCAGCACTTTGAGTGTTACCGTGTTGGAAGTTAGCATGTCGCGTTAGCATCCGGATCGGAGGGTCCGTCGCACGGAGGCTCGCGGCAAGCTCAGGTAGGTCGGACGGCGTGGATCCGTCGCGGCCGCGGGGGCACGTCCCATGGGACCGACGCGTCGCCCGCACGACTTGGCTCCCGTCCTCCTTCCCCCACTGGGGCGGTCTCCCCGCCGGTCCCGGAGGACCGGCAGGGCGACCGTGGTCCAGGCATGAAGAGGCCGTTGTCGCGTTAGCGACATGCTAAGCTACACACAGCAAGACGGTGCTGCTAAATGATGGGGAAAAAAACCCCAGCTCTAACACGCGGACAGTTGTACTCTAACATTGTTCTGACATTGTTTCACAAAATGATTTATGTAGAATATTTTGTTTACCGGCCAAAGGCACGACGTCTTCCAGAGCAGATCCGAGAAGTCAGCTGCTGTGAGCTTCTCCGATGAGATAAATCCTTCACGTTTACTTTTTTTTGGATTAAGTGAAACCTGCGCGTTGCCCAAACGTCTACCCGACTGGAACACCCACTGACCCAACAGGAGTAACCATTGCAATTAATTAGAAATTAACAAAAAAACAACGTGAAAGAGATAGGGTGAGAAGCTCAGTCATCCGGGAGGGACTCGGAGTAGAGCCGCTGCTTCTCCACATCGAGAGGAGCCAGTTGAGGTGGCTCGGGCATCTGGTTAGGATGCCTCCTGGACGCCTCCCTGGTGAGGTGTTCCGGGCA
This sequence comes from Garcialebias charrua, assembly GCA_038048925.1. NCBI lineage: Eukaryota > Metazoa > Chordata > Actinopteri > Cyprinodontiformes > Rivulidae > Garcialebias > Garcialebias charrua. The sequence continues at coordinate 29,927 of JBBPBX010028313.1, forward strand.
TGTCCCACCGGGAGGAGACCCAGAGGAAGACCCAGGACACGCTGGAGGGACTATGTTTCTCGGCTGGCCTGGGAACGCCTTGGGATTCCCCCGGAGGAGCTGCTCCAAGTGGCTGGGGAGAGGGAAGTCTGGGCCTCCCTACTTAGGCTGCTACCCCCACGACCCGACCCCGGATAAGCGGAAGAAGATGGATAGATGGATGGATGGACAATGTGAAAAATACACATCCAGTAGTAGACTGTCCTGCTGCTCCGTCTGCCTCCACGCACCCGGAAATTCCACAGATGTGACGTCACATGGGAACTATGTATAAAGCCACGGAATGATATCCCATTCTCTGAACAGCTAACCATTAACATAAAGTTTATCTACAGCCACTGTAGCTCTGACACCTCGTCATGTATTTCGTTCTAATTGGGAACAAAACTCGCCTCCGATCGAGGATCTCTTTTGGAAACTGATCGTTGACACTGTAATCCATTCCACGCAGCTCTCTACCCCGACTTCTGACCTGCTTTTTGTTTATAGAGCTCAAATTTTGCTATAATTGGCCGAGGCTGTTTGTTGTTTTATAGGGCTTCTTACCTGTGAACACGATGGAATTAGTGCTGGGCGATATGTAAAAAATCATATATCACGATATGGACTTTTTTTTATATCACAATAACGATATATATCACGATATGTGTGTGTGTGTGTACAGGCAAAATTTGAACCAAAGTAGAAAAGGAGTTAATAATAATAATAATAATAATAATGAATTTAATTTATAATGTACTTTTCATTAATAAAAATCTCATCAAGTGCTACAAATTGCAACAAAAGCAAAAATCAAAAATGAAATCAAGTAAAATTTGAGTTTCTACTTTGGTCCAAAATTTTCCTGCAGGTGGCGGTAAAACAACGGCTGCTAAATAAACCCACAAAGAAGAAATCCGCTCTGGAAGCTGGAGTAATCGAAACAGAAAAGAGAAAACATTGCGTTTGATTGCGGTTCTGTTGTGTCTCTGGTCTGTTTTGTATTGGTTAACTGGACCAGAGTTCGGACTCGGTTGGACTCTGGGTTCGTGTCCTCTGGACCCATTTTGTCTCAGAGTTTCAGCGGAGCGAAATAATGGAAGCTAACAAGGTGAGCTTCCCTCTCTTTTTGGTAAAAGTTCTTCTTCTTGGACTGCCTGTGCAGCCGTTTCTCCTTGTTGTGACACCGGCTTCATGCCCCTGCATCGAGTAACCCCTCGCTGCAGCAAACAGTAAGGTACTTGCCTGCGTCTCCACTGCTCTTGAGTTTAACAACGTAAAGCATGTGTCGCAAACCCGCGCGTGCGTCAAACATAAAGCAGCGCCGTCATCTCGCACAACCACAATATGAAGCTTCTTTGCGACAGTCACGATAAGAGACGATAGAAGGAAAGTAGCACGATAGACACGTTTCTATCGTCCCCACGATATATATCGTCATATCACACAGCACTAGATGGAATGTGATTTTTTTACCGTCTCACTTGGGAGTTTCAGCTGATGTTGGAGAAATTCACAAATCAAGGTTTCGGCATCCTCCTCTGCTTGTTCTGGGATCCCGGAGAAGACAAGATTGTCCTGCATGCCCCGAGTTTGGATGTCCAGGATGGTCTCCATTTTTTTTTTGTTTTCTCCAGACAGCAGCGGTATCCCCGTTTGGTTCTCGGCAGCAAGTGACAATACCTGCTCTTGGCTGAACTCCAGAGACTCCCTAGTGCTTGAAATTCCTTGTGGAGAAGCTCCACCAGGGCAAGCCGGGCATCTAAGCTGGCTCTAGAGTTCGGGACATCAGTGAAGCTTTTCTCTGGAGATAATGTGGACGTGCATCAAGAAAATTTAAACACATTAGAAATAAAACAGTTCTTAAAACATTAAGATCAATAAAAATGGCAAATTCAAAAGCTAGGGAGTAAAAAATGTTTTTGAGGGTTTTAAAAATGGACAGTGAAGGGGCTCGTCTGACGAGAAGAGGGACATCGTTCCAGTCTTGGAGCGGCAACAGAAAAAGTTCCGTCCCCTCTGAGCTTCCGTTTGAACCTTGACACCTCCAGGAGCAGCTGATCTGAGGCACCAAGAGAGTATGGGTGAAGCAGCTCAGAGAGGTAGGATGGGGCAAGACCATTTAAACTTTTAAAAACAAACAAAACAATCTTAAAATGAACACTGAATGAACACATTTAATTCATTTTACATCTTTATTTTATTATTTTATAAGGACAAAAGTACATTATATTCCATAAGCCGGTGAACATTTTAGTCAGAATGCATCAAGTAAACTAAGAATAACACATGACATATAACTACTATTACATTAATATATTCAAGTTTAATGCTGATTTTATTTCTGAGTATTTCTTTGAAAATCTACATCTGTCACACAAACAGAACAAAATAATATGAAGGAAACGAAAACCTGCCATTGTTACTTTGCTTTTCTTGTAATAAATCAACTGATCATCTTTCTACTTGTTTTGACCTCCTGAAGAGGTATGTTTGTGTTTTGATAAAGAACTTTGCTCTGAGAACGAAAGTTCTGAGAACTAAAATATAAAAATAAGACCATCGTATGAAAAACTGAGTACCGTATTTTCTGGTGTATAGGTCGCAACTTTTTATGTCTTTTTCGAGGCCTGCGACCTATACACCGGTGCGACATATATATGGCTTGTTATCACTTTCGGCGAAACAAATTTTTAAATCCAGCTCATTTCACAATTACGTTCATTTATTAAAGAAAATTTCAGCTCTGACACATATTTGCTAATTTTTATCAAACAAATAATTGTTTTTAAGTGTTAATCTTCTTAAAAGCCTTGCTGTGCGCTCCTGTGGCAGACATTTGCAGCAGAACTAAACGTAGGTGCGACCTATACACCAGTGCGACCTATCTAGGGATTTTTCCAATCTATTGGTGATAATTGGATGGTGCGACCTATACACCGGTGCGACCTATACAGCAGAAAATACGGTAAAAATAACTTTTACCGTTTTTCAAGTAGTTAGCGCTGAAAGTACACAAATTTAACTTGGTTCTATAACTTTTTGGTAAATTACCCTTTTGAATATATATCAAGTCACTGGGCCTCATGCACAAACCGTTCGTACGCACAGATATGTGCTTATCCTGTGCGTACGAGTGATTAAGGATCATTTGTGGCATCCAACACTGTTTTCGTATCCTACGAATTTATTCAGATACGAACAAAATCTACGAGTGGTCCAGACCTGTCGTATATTTTAGGAGCGTCAGTCTGCTGTCATCCAGACGGATCTTCTCCACGAATAACTTCATATTTCGTTATTTAGAAAATATTTAGAGTTTAAAAACAATTAAATGCAACCATTGGCATAATTAAAGCGGCTTCAACCCCCCCCACCCCCCGCCACTCATGTCGACCACCTGTGCCACGCAACGCGCCTCGCGCAACCATGCGCGCCACTGTCGACACACACACACACACACACACACACACACACACACACACACACACACACACACAGCACCGCAGAGAAAAAGCGAAACCAGCTTATTCAGTCGTTTCATGTCATGTTTTATTTAAGCTGCCTGTTGACTGCGGGCGCACTGTCATCTGTGTTCTGAGTGTGGATCATCGCGCGTCTTGCAGTCAGTCTGCTCATCCATCTCGCAGACTGACCACCTCCTGTCCGTGCTGCGGCGAGACGTTTGTTTGAAGCCATTTTCAGATCAAACCATTTATTCTTGATTTCTGATACTGTACGACCCACGGGAGACACAGCATGCACTACAATATTAATATGAAGTTAACTGTAGTTTCGAGACATTTTAAAATGCTTCTGTTCAAAAACACATCCGACACTTGCGGGGGGGGGGGGGGGGGGGCAGCGGTGCGCTCTTCTGAATGAGTGAAACTAAATGTAACACAGTACACTAAAATTAGAGATATTTGACCATCCGACACCTGCGGGGGGGTGGGGGGTCGCCACAGCGCCACTGAGAGCAGATCTCCGAACGCGTGAAGTTCTCCTTTTACTTCATGAGTTTGAATGAATGGACACTTCCTGCTGTCAGAAGGCAGGAAGCGTGGCCTTATATGGTGTTATGAGGGGTGGGAATTATGTAAATTACCCTCACGCGAGCACGCGCAGGTGAGTAGAACAGGTGGAATTCATCACCTTTAAGCAGCCCGTTTACACGCTTTTCCTGTGGATAGAAGAGTTTGTTGGTTCTGACGTGGCATGTTCGTACGAACGCTTCGTACGAACAAAAGTAGCAGAAATATAGGATAAGAATAAGAACATTTTCGTGCATGAGGGCCAATGTTCCTCGTATACAACACATACAGATATAATTCACACACACTGTGCATAAACAAACAACAGAAGTTATATAACGGCAATAAAACATTTGAGAACTACCCAGTTAAACTGTATTCCCTCCTGTGTGGGTTATTGCACGTTTAAGAGCAGATTGAAGTCAAAACTTTGACCTTACTCACAGAAGATAAGTTATTTCTTGTGGAGTTTTGTATGTCTGGTTAAATTATACTTGCGGCTAAATTTTTGACCACATTCCTCACATTGTAATGGTTTCTGGTCTGTGTGGACACTCATGTGGCTTTTTAAAATACACTTCAGGCGAAAACCTTGCCCACAAAGCTCACATTTGAAAGGTCTCTCACCTGTGTGGGTTGTTATGTGCATATTTAAATAAGACTTGTGTCTAAATCTTTGTCCACAATCCTCACATTCATACGTTTTCTCTCCTGTGTACCCTTTCCCAACTGTGTGGACTGTCAAATGTGAGTTCAAAGTTGACTTCTGGATAAATCTTTTTCCACAGTCCTTACATTCATATGGTTTCTGTCCAGTGTGGATTCTCAAATGTGTTTTCAGATTTGACTTATCGCTAAATCTTTGTCCACAATATTCACATTCAAATGGTTTCTGTCCTGTGTGGACTCTCATGTGCAAGTTTAAACCTGACTTCTGGCTAAATCTTCGTCCACAAATATTGCATTCAAACGGTTTCTGTCCTGTGTGGACTATCATGTGTATCTTTAAACTTTTCTTATGGCTAAATTTTTGTCCACAAATATTACATTCATATGGTTTCTGTCCTGTGTGGACTTTACTGTGCGAGTTTAAACTTGACTTATCGAGAAAACTGGATCCACAATCCTCACATTTAAATGGTTTCTGTCCTGTGTGGAGTCTTGTGTGAACATTTAAATATGATTTCTGGCTAAAACATCGTCCACAAAACTCGCATGCAAACGGTTTCTGTCCTGTGTGGAGACTTCTTATGTGGGCATTTAAATTTGTTTTCTGGCTAAAACTTTGTCCACAAAACTCGCATATATATGGTTTCTGTCCTGTGTGGACTCTCATGTGTTTGTATAAAGTTGTCTTACGGCTAAATCTATACTCACAAATCTCACATTCAAATGGTTTCTCTCCTGTGTGAACTCTCCTGTGCAACTTTAAATTTGTTTCGTGGTTAAATTTTTTCCCACAAAACTCACATTCAAATGGTTTTTCTCCTGTATGAACTCTACTGTGCAAGTTTAAACTTCTCTTGAGTTTAAATTTTTTGTCACAAAACTCACAATCAAATGGTTTCTCGACTGTGTGGTCTATGTGCATGTTTAAATTACTTGGCATGTTAAAGCTTTTACCAGGTTCATCCAAACTAAATGATGTCGGTTCTGTCTGGACTTCCCTGTGTGTATTTACACTCGTCTTCTTTCCAACACTTTTCTTTTGACCCAAATAGCTTGAATATCTTCCTGCTGAATGACAGGTAACGTGGTTCTGAAGAGACCGGTTGTGCAATAACTGTTTGCCATACTCAGAAACATATGAAACATTGTTGCTGAAACATTTGCTGACAGAGTTTACAGCTGACTCACGAGACCTGCTCTCCTTCCAGTCTTTGTCACCGTCTTCAGTTGTTGACCCAGAGTCTGACAAGTGTTCCAGCTGAGAGCCGGGATTGTTCCCATCCTCACCCTCACTGGCTTCAGTTTCTGAAGATCTGGAAGCATCTTCATGAAGACATAGATAAGAATTCCTGCTAGTTCCTTCTCCTTCACAGTCTTCTCCATCAGATTCTACTTTCATCTGGTCAGCTGAGCTGTTGGATGGAACATCTCGGTCCTCAGTTTGGTGCTGATGAAGTTGTAAAAACAGAGGTTTCTCGTCATCATCCTCACTCTTCACATGAACTGCAGTGAATGAAAACCTGCTGGCATCAGTCTCCTCCTTCACTATGAGCTGATCTCCATCCAATCTGGTCCATACTTGTTTCTCCTTTATGTCGAGGGTCTCTAGATCCTGCTGGTCCACACCAGGCCTCCATTCCTCAAGAGCATCTACTCTGATCAGCAGAGTCTGCTGAACATCTGTAGGGAACACAGAACAATAGACAAAATGGACAATTATAAGTTTTATGCTGGTAAAGATTCTCAGTCATCCAGAACAAGGTAAATCCAAAAGAAGTTAAAAACAAAACAACTGGACTTTATTTGTAACTGAAGACGTTTTGCTTCTCATCCGAGGAGCCTTCTCAATTCAAATAAACAAGGAGTGTGGGATTCAAGTTAGGGGTGGGCGATATGGCTCAAAAATTATATCGTGATATTTCAGAGCATTATCACGATAATGATAAATTTCGTGATATAACGGAAAAAAAAACAGAAATCAAATTTATTTATTTGACAAAATTAACTTAACAT
>JBBPBX010028314.1:0-18992 GCA_038048925.1 Garcialebias charrua
ACAGCCAACACCACCAGCAAACATCTGAGTTATTTTTATACATTTTGTAGCATCTGCCTGAAGGGCTCGTCTCTTTTTAATCCTATTTTTTTCGGCGCCTCCTTTTCGCTGCTCTCCATGCTGTGTTGTCTTCTCCTCTCTGTGTATGGCTGATTGATTGGTCTAAAGGGGAGGGGCTGATCTGGTCGGGCCGCCCCGCCCGCCAAAGAGTGCTGAGAGATCTCATTGGATTAAATCGATGTCGTTCAAGAAAATCAACCAATCGGCCGTCGCGATTCACAAAAAAATATTTTTTTGGTTCATGAGTGACAGGACCGGCCCAAAAATCACCGACGGGCTGGCCGGCCCACCGGGCAAATGCCCGGTACGCCCGATTGCCAGTCCAGCGCTGCTCACCAGCGCCTCTATTTTCTCCGCAAGCTGAAAAGGGCTGGAGCTTCAACCCCCATCATGTGCACCTTCTACAGGGGTGCCATAGAAAGTGTCCTGACCAGCTGCATCACGGTGTGGTTTGGTGCATGTACTGCATCATGCCGCAAGAGCCTCCAGCGCATCGTGAGAGCAGCTGAGAAGATCGTCGGCACCTCCTTGCCCTCACTGCAGGACTTACACAGCAAACGCCTCACTCGGAAAGCCCTCTGCATGGCAGGTGATCCCACACACCCACTACACAGCCGCTTTAGACTGCTGCCATCAGGGAGGAGACTGAGGAGTCTCCAGGCTCGTACCAGCAGACTGAGAGACAGCTCTGTTCATCAGGCAGTCAGAATGCTAAACACTCTGCCTGCTCTGCCTCCCCTCCCATTTGAACTGCCTTAACACAAAAAACTTTCTCACACATTACCACTCAACACAAAGTTTTTAACACTGGACCCTGTGTCATCAAACGGGTTATTCACTAAACTCTCGGTCATGTGCTCATTCAGTTTGCACTACTTCTCATATTTGCACTAATGTTTGTATTACATTACTGCCTATAGTCATACTACTGTTTACATTCACTGTTTACATTTATTAATACGGTTTACATTTATTACTACTGCTTTACATTTATTACTACTGTTTACATTTACACTACTTTTATATCTACACTACTGCTGATACATATACAGCATTCTCTGACTAGCCTTATCTAAGGATGCCAAATGTGCCTTACTGCATATGCCACTTTGCCTATATACCAACATCAACTACCTCATACATATACTGTGTACATTAACTCATATGCTGCTGTGCCACTCTTTGCAAATGTCAATGCTAGAACCTTCAGTTTATTTTATAGATATACTTTTTATACTACTATGCAAAAACTCAGGACAGTATTACACTTTTATTATTTCATTTTATGCTTATGTTCATTGGGTGTTTGGTGTTTCAGTGTTGGTGTAAATTTTCATACTTTTATACTATTATGAAAAAACTCAGGACAGTGTTACACTTTTACTATTTTATGCTTATGTTTATTAAATGTTTTAGTGTTTAGATGGTTACTGTTGCACCGAGGGACTGAGAGAAACGCAATTTCAATCCTGTGTATGTCCTGTACATATTGCAGTTCTGACAATAAAGTTGACTTTGACTTAATCACCCATTCATTCAAGTCAGGTGTGTAGGAGAAGGAAAACCTACAAAACATGCATGATAGTGGCCCTCAAGGAACAGAGTTTAACACCCCTGGGCCGCTACAGTGATAAGTACTATTGGTCCGATGATAAAAAAAAAGGCCACCATAGAATGTCTATGGAGAGAATCCCATTGCATGAAGCATATACGTATGTGGGAAAGTCTCAAAAGTCAAATATACAAGCGAACACATCTGTGCACTTGTGTGCTCACAAATCTTGCTGCCCACTCAAATGTTGATGTGCTTCATTGAATTTTGCTGCACATGCCCCCTTTATGCGATGGGATTCTCTTCATAAAAGATGACTACTACTAACAGTTCACTTTCAAATGCTCAATTTGAAGACGTGTGAATGTATTTTAAATGGCATATAATTCACATTATTGCTGTCATTTTTGTGCAACATCAAAGTTTTGCAACAGATAAAATCCTACTCAATCATTATTTTAAGTGATTTCTACATTTATTTATATGCAAGTCATAAGTTGATTTATTATAGTTTCAGAAATTAACATTGCATTAATAAAAGTCAAATTTGCACATACAAAGACTTAAAGGCTTTTTTGAATTAATGCAAATTAAGCATTGCATTTCATGTCAAAGTTTTAAACTAAGATCATTTTATATTATTAAATAAGCTAAATATAAGGGTTTTTGTCAAATTTTAATGATGTGGACAACTGCATATCACATAATTTCTTCTTTATTTTAAATAACTATAGAGAAAAAGAAAGAAGAAAAGGGTGAAATTAAAGAGAGGTTAGAAGATATGTGAAATATACACCAAGAAAACACAAGCCAACACACCCGACATCTGTCTGCACAAATGTAAAAATGGAGAAAACAAAAACACAGCAACAAAATACATGTGCATATATAGTAATAATAATTATAACCTTGCTGAAACATATACATACATATACCCATACATGCATATATAGATATCATAGAATATGTTTACACATATCACATAATTTCCTATTCAGAGGATGTGTTGAGCAAAATTTTAGCTCATTATCTGTTAAAACATACTAAGACCTCTTAGCTGTCATAACAATATTGAATAACATTGACTCTAAATGTTAATCAGTTGTAGATGTACATTCAATGATTGCTTTGAGAGTTGAATTAAAATCCTATTTTGACTATCCTATTTCTCTTTACGAACTATGGAGGAAGTTAACATGGACAAAAAATGTATAGTCCAGACCTGATAATAATTCTACATATTGTAATCTTGTTAGGTTAAGTGAGAAAATGTATTCATAGACAAGTAATCAATGATTAATTAACTGTGTCAACGTTGTTTCATTAAAGTCCTTGGGCTCCAGGAAGAATAACCTCTGCCTTAGCAAAGAGTAATGGGGGACCCTAAATAAAAACTAAAAGTCAAAACCAATTTAACAGTTAACTTTTTTGTTTAATGTTCATAGGTTTCTCGTCATTATAAATCCTGAAAATTCAAAGTGTTCCTCCAAGTTCCAAGTAAGCAAGACCAGAAAACTGGTTCAGAGGAAGTAATACCGAAACGTCACATACTTTTTTAGTGTTGAGCCTTTGTAACTGTTTTTCACAAATAAATTTTAAAACTTTTTGTGAATTGAAACTATTTAAGTTTTTTTTAAACAAAATTATAACTTTGACATCCTTATCCTGCCTACACCTGCACAAGAAGGAAGACCTACGCACAATGTTGCCTCCAAACAGCGTTGAACGCCATGGGCATCGTCGAGGGTCCCTCATCCTTCATCCCATTCTACTTTGAGACATCAAGGTAGACACTTCAGTGTTTATTGTTCATTAAGCGTGCTGTGCCTGAGGAAGACTCTTTAATAGGGCCGAAACGTCGCGAATAGCACACTTTTTCTTTTTTACTATCCTTTTAATTTTTTTAACAAGAAGGTTTGAAGTTTTATAAAACCCTGTGATAATTAAATTTTGATTTTTTAAAAGGGAAAAATCCAAAAGAACTTTTTTTTCTCTCTTTCTCTTTTTCTATTCTTATGAGGGGATGGGAATATGAACCTGGCTGGACCAGGGTTCATTATAGAAAACCCAGACACTATGAAAGAGAGCTAAGACACCAGAGATATGAGCCTGGGGAGATGAAGGACCGTGCACTCACCTTCTCCACTGGGAGAAGGATTCAATCCCCTAAACCTAACCCTCTCGAGGCCCCTTTAACAATTGCAACCAAGTGGGCGAGAAGAAATCTGGGCAAACGTTTCCCTTTACGAACTATGGAGGAAGTTAAAGAGCTACTGTCGAACTACGAAACGACGCGATCATCCAAGGCCCTAACGCTGTCGCACATCGATGACGCAACGCCCACCCAAAGACCCAATCTGACACAAAATCAGGAACATTCACCTGCTGCAGCTGCTTCTTCTGGGCCCACTGAAAGCGCTGCTACATCTGAGCCCTCGCTGGATCGTCAGGAACGGCGACAGCTAACTGTTAGCACCGATGCTAATGTAAACAACCCACCCCAGCCGGTGACGCAACGTGCTCCCACCCCTCCCCCGTCCCACCACAGACCTACCGTCACTGCTGCAGGGACAATGACCGATCCAATCCCAACATCCTGGTCCCCCTCTGGATCAGAGACTGGAGACACCAGCCTGGACGCAGATCCTCCCCACGATCTGTAGCAAACAAGGACTGCACTTCCTCAGCGAGAGAGAGTCTCCGCCCACCAGCTGACGGGCACCAGCGGGGTTGGGCCGACCACGTCAGAGGCTCCGCCCCCCACCCTTCCACAGATGCAAACACAAGCCACAACTGAAGAGGATTTAATTTAATTTGCGTAGGTGATCTGAATCAGCCTGAATTGGGATCTCCTTCACTTCAGCCACACACTGATTGAGTGAACCCATAACAGACTCACCTTACAACGTAGACTGAAAACCACCACACAAAGAAGAATTGTCTTTCCAAACCAAGTTGCTCCTTCACCGAGTATAAACATTTCCACATCCAGCACCGTCCCCACTAACACCAGGGTAATGTCCTCATGTGTACTACAGTACACAAGAACTTTCAATAAAACACGTGACTGGTCCCTTGGCAAATTAGACAAAAAATGGGTCATTCTGGATAACTAATGTTAAAAAGTTTGCAGCCAATGACCTCTCTGACCTTGTAGTACACAGTTTTCCTGGTGCAAAGTGGAGGCATCTACACAACCTCTTCCTAAAGGTCAGGCCTATGCCTAAGGTTGAATGTTTGATTATCTTAGTGGGCATCAATAACAGACTACAGAGAGAAAAATACTCTCTGTTCAGTGAAGTTAAATTGTCTCTTAAAATGATTAAAAGTAAATGTCCTAATGCTACGATTTGGGTACCTATAATCAACTTCTCTAAACAACTATCCAAGAAAGAAATGGTGATGTTGAACCACCTGAATGGGTTCATATCTAAGCTTGACCTCTGTATTCCTCCTCCCGGGGACGATCTTTTCAAGGTTAAGAAGGACCAAGTTCACTGGTCAAAATTTACAGCCGATCACATGTTGGACCATTGGTATGACTTTGTAAAAAACTCAATTGCCCCAAAAACTCAATTAAAGTGGGGCCCAGAAATTGTGAATTTACAAATGAAAATGTTTATAACCTATCAAAACATTTTACTCTGAGTAAGGCACAAAGCTCCCTCTTAAGTAAAGGCTTGACTTTCATTCCCACCCAAGGCACTACTAATGACAAAAACAGGAGTCTTCAGACTAGATGCGACCTCCAGAAATACCACAGGAGGATTAAATTAGCTGTTACCAGGATAAAACTACGGAAGCTCCCAATAATATTGGTTCTAAATTCACACCTGAATCCAACTGGACACCTCACGATGATTTACTTCCTCCAGAGGTCAGAACCTTAATTCAAAATGATCTGAAGTACTTTGATAAATATTACAGAATAAACAAAACAAAACCCAATTTAAGCCAAGTAGAAAACAGGGCCCTTAAGGAGCTAATAAAGAACAAAAATATTGTCATAAAAGCAGCTGATAAGAGTTCTATTGTAATAATGGATCGAGAACAATATGTTTTTGAGGCCAACAGACAGCTGCTCAACAATACCTATTACCAAAAAATAGACCAACCCATTTACAAAGAGACCATCCCTATGATTGTTAAAATTGTTCATGATTTATACACCAAGAAATTTATCAACGCCAAACAAAAAAACTATCTTATAGGCTCTTCAGAAGAAAGAATGAGAATTTTTTATTTATTACCTAAAATACATAAAGAGCCCTCCAAATGGACTAAACTGCATGAAATCCCTCCTGGGAGACCTATCGTCTCAGACTGCTCTAGCGAGTCCTATGGCACAGCTGAATTCATTGACCATTTCTTGTTTCCTTTATCAACGCTACACAGTAGTTATTTGAAAGACACTTGTGATTTTATAGATAAAATTAAACATATAACCCTACCAGAGGGATCGATCTTATTTACGTGTGATGTAGACAGCCTCTATATGAACATTGACATTAATCAGGGTATTAATGCCATTAATAATGCATTTTTTAAATACCCTGACAGTTCTAGACCAGATAAAGAAATTCTACAACTATTAGAAATCAATATAAGACGTAATGATTTCCAATTCAATAATGATTTCCAATTCAATGGCCAATTCTTCCTTCAAATTAAGGGTACGGCTATGGGGAAAACATTTGTCCCTGCCTACGCTAACATCTTCATGGCTGAGTGGGAAAAAGATGCACTTAACTCGTGCAGTAAGAGACCACTTCATTATTATAGATATCTGGATGATATTTGGAGAGTCTGGACCTATTCACAGGCTGACTTTGATGAATTCCTTAAAGAGCTCAGTAGCTTCAACCCCTCAATCCAGCTGAAATCCACCATCAGCCTTAATACGGTGGACATTTTGGATACTACAACCTATAAGAGTGACACATTCAACACCACAAAGAAATTGGACATTAAGGTTTAATTCAAACCAACAGACACACATGCACTACTCTACAAAACGAGTTTCCATTCAAAGCACACTTATGCAGACCTAATTAAATCACAATTGCTTCGATTTCATAGAATATGCACTCAAAACAAAGATTTTGAGGAAGCGGTGGGGATCCTGTTCGCGGCCTTCTCCAGACGTGGCTACTCCCGGTCATTTCTCAGATCGTGTAGGGGTTCATTCCTGCAGACCAAACCGCGAGATCCTTCCCCCATGCTTCCTCTGATCACCACTTACTCGTCTTCAGCCAACAAACTCATCTGCAACGTAAAAGAAAATTTCAACAAATTACAAGCTGATCACTCCTTACTTCCAGATTACAGGATAATTGCAGCCTATAAAAGAAACAAAAATCTGAGAGACCTCCTGATCCACGCAGAGTTAAAACCTTTAAAACAGAAAAAAACTAATGATAAAAGTCAGTTCTTCAAACAATTACACTGGGTACAGAGCAGGTCTGACAAGACCGTGTTCTAATTAGAACAATCAGGAAACCCCAGATCTAAAAATTGTGTGTACTTAATCACTTGCAAAATTTGTAAAATCCACTATGTGGGTGAAACAGGTAACACCATCCTTGAACGATTTACCCAACATAGGTACAACATAAACAAAAACAGAAATACACACTTACCTCTTGTTCAACATTTTATTGGACACGGCTGGCAGGCGGTCACAGCCACAGTGCTGGAATCCAACCTCACGTTGTCCACAGCTCAAAGACGAAGAGCTGAAAAGATATGGATTAACAGACTTAATACAAACATCCCTCTGGGGCTGAATGAGAGGTAGGACTCTGGTGGGTGCTCACGCTAGATGTGCCAGTGCATTTGGGGATCCTTTACCTCTGGTGACAGGATCTCTGACACGTGAAAAATCTGCGGCCGTATTTTCCACTCCTCTACACCTAACCCCGACCCGGGTTTTACACTAAACCTAACCATGGAGCCCGAACCCAGAACCTAACCCTAACCAACCCCGACCCGTGGCTTTACACTAAACCTAACCAAGAGACCCTATCCAGACCCAGGACCATGACCTAAACCTAATCAACCTCGACCCTGAGTCCTACCGGGAATCCAAAGCCTAACCCCCTCCTCGACCCTAAACCTAACCAACCTGATTCTTACCTTATTTCCCCCGTTTTATTCATTTCATTTTACTTTATTTTCTTCCCCCTCCCCGGTTGGGATGGAGGACGCTTCTCTGTTATTTGGATTGTGACAGAGGGGACCCCCCGCCCTGACCTAACCCCTACCTTTCCCCTCTTTCCTTTATTCACATAGTTCCTACACCCTAGGTGGGATGGAGAGCGCATCTCTGTTATTTGGATTGTAACAGAAAAAATACCTCCCTCTTCTAGCACCATTTGTCACTGCCATTTATTGTGAATATTGTGCTGTACTGCATTGTGTTTATTGGTTGGTGTGTACATGTGTTTTTACTCTATTTTTACTTCTTTTTATTGCACCTTTATGCCAAAGCAAGTTCCTAGTCAGTGAATTTATTCTTTGACAATGGCAATAATAAACTGATTCTGATTATATTTCATATAGGCTTCGCCCTTTAAGGCTATCGCTAGTGGGTTAATGGGCAAAGCAGGATGTAGTCTATTCCTCACTGTGTCCGTTCAGTACGACAGTTAAACAACCATCTGCTTGTAATCCAAAAATGTTCAGGTCCCTTCTTCATTCATGCATGATTCCGCACAGTTGAATCTGTGAGTGTGTAACATGCTGAGTAACAGAGGGAGAACATTCCGTGTAGATCAAATTGTCCACAATAATGAATAAACAGGATGGAGATTTTTCTCAAAAACATCAAAATTATCACTCTTACCAGAGGTCTGAGAGCAGAGTGTGTCAGGTATAAACTGGAGACATCACACAGTAAAAATAGATGAATGAGCACTAGGGGTGTAAATTACCAGCTTTATCATGATACAGTATCGATTTGCTTGCATGCCGATACAATATTTCTTGATATCACAAAGTCTGTCACAATATGATTTTGTTTCTATTCGATTCACAAGTCTGTTATTGATATATTAGAATATCAAATGCCCGTCTTATTTACATATAAACAAAACAATTCAAATATTATTTAACCATTTTATTTTTGTTATTACAGGCACCAGGCATTTAAAAAAATAAATAAAAAAAAAACATTTTTCGTAGTTAATGAAAAAATAAAAATAAATTACCTGTTTAGTATAATCTCACATGTAAATGAAATGGCTCCATCCATGTTAAAATATATATTTTTTAATTTACAAAACTAAACAGCCTACATTATTTTTATCATTAAAACATGCTGCTGTTCAACCCCTCCTGAAAAAACCAAACCTCGACCCGTCAGTATTATCCAACTTCAGGCCTGTCTCCCGACTCCCATTTGTATCTAAACTTCTAGAGAAAATAGTTGAGTCCCAACTAAAGTGCTTCCTGGAGGATCACGCTATCCCCGAGCTATTCCAATCTGGCTTCAAATCCCTCCACAGCACTGAGACTGCCCTACTGAAGGTTTTTAATGACATCTTCCTATCCACAGACACTGGTGACTCTGTGCTGCTTGTCCTATTGGACCTCACATCCGCTTTCGACACCATCGACCATGAGATCCTCATTGCTAGGTTGGAGCAGTGGGTGGGCATCTCAGGGTCAGCCCTAAACTGGTTCAGATCCTACCTCTCTGACAGGTCTTTTTGTGTGTCCATCAATGATTTTACTTCTGCAGTGGCGGCTCTTAAATGGGGGGTTCCGCAGGGGTCCATCCTGGGTCCTCTCTTGTTCTCCTTATACCTGCTGCCACTCGGTGCTATTTTCCGGAAACACAATATACCCTTCCACTTCTACGCCGATGACTGTCAAATTTACTTCCCCCTAAGACAAAATGGTACAGGCTCTATTCAACCTCTGCTCGACTGCCTGGCTGACATCAGGGACTGGATGGCTTTAAATTTCTTAAGCTTCAACGATAAGAAGTCTGAAGCCATATTGTTCCTTCCCAATGACACAACCTCGAACCACTGCATTGACCTTTCTGCTCTACCCCTGTCCGAAAAACAAAAAGTCACAAATCTGGGAGTGATAATGGATCCTTCCATGAAACTCAACAGTCATGTAAACATGATCGTCAAATCCTGTTTTTTCCAGCTGAGGCGTCTGTCTAAGCTGAAGCCCATATTATCAAAAAACAACCTGGAGACAGTGATTCACGCATTCATTACATCTAGGCTTGATTACTGCAATTCACTTCTGCTTGGCGTCAGTCAAGCCACCATTGCACGATTACAACTGGTTCAGAACGCAGCTGCCCGATTTTTAACCAGCACACGCAAAAGAGAGCACATTACACCAGTCTTGGCCTCCCTGCACTGGCTACCGGTTCATCTTCGAATCCAATTCAAAATTCTCATGTATGTCTACAAATCGCTGAACAGTCTCGCCCCCGCCTATCTCTCGGATCTGATACACCCATATGTCCCTCCACGTGCTTTGAGGTCAGAGGACCGGGTACTCTTAAGAGTTCCAGAAACTCGCCTTAAGCGCAGGGGTGACAGGGCGTTCTCTGTAGCAGGCCCAAGACTCTGGAACGAGTTACCGCTGCTCATCAAACAGGCCCCCTCCCTCTCAGTTTTCAAATCCCGGTTAAAAACTCACTACTACTCCATTGCTTTCAATGCCAGCTGATTTATATTTGATCGTTTTACTTATGATCTGCAATGTTTTTATGTTTTTCGTGTTGTACTGTGTTGCCTGTTACGTGTTTGTTTGTTCAGCACTTTGATGTGGAGTTGTTCCTGTTAAAAGTGCTTTATAAATAAAATGGTATGGTATGGTATTTTTACAGTCTTTATTTTATAGTTGAAATATATGTTTAGCAAATAAAGTCTAATGTTACAACTAATCGGGGATCCCTTTAAAGAATATTTCATTTTAATACAAGAACACTAAATTATTTGAAACGGTCATATCTGACTGCTGTGAACCACTTTCAACCAAGTGGAAAAAAATCACCGATATCAAGTCAAGTCTCATTGAAAATACACTTTCCCATGTTTAAACAACAAGCAGTGGACATGACTGAACTTCTGTTTGTTGAGCAGGTAAAGAAGCCAATGTATGTGGGAGGTTGTAGTGGCAAAGAGGTCAAAAAAATGGAAGTAAACTGTGACATTTTTGCCTGCAGTTACCATGGGATTTGTAGTTTAATCATGACCAGTAGCAAACTTAGCACTTCATGAAGACGGATCATGTCAACCTCTGATTACGACTCTTAACTTTATTTATTTATGCAGCCAACAGTTCTCAGGAATGATAAAAAGTAGAAAAAGACTCGACAAAATTAAATTTAAGAACTTGGGTGAAAATCTGGGCATTTTAAATACTTTTTTAGGCCTAAAATTTCGATTTTCAAATTTTAGACCTTTTTTTTACTTTTTAAAACCTGACATGAACACTGTTATTTGTTGAATTATTTTTCAGTCACTTTTTAGGTTAACAAAAAAATCATGATAGTAATCGTGATCGGACGATATGAAAAAATTAATTGTGATCTTTTTTTTGCCATATCGCCCAGCCCTAACGTAGCATGAGCGCACTCACGTAGGACAAAGAAAATGAGAGGTGGTTTCTTCTTATAATTATTCATAAATAGCTGCATAAAGTTGTGCATAATTTGTGGAACAATGTTCCAACATAATGTCTAACAATGTGAGGCAACGTGTTTTTTGTTATCATACAAACTAATTACAATCAGGTATTTTACTGTAGTTTGAGCCCAGCCCTGCAGCTGACTTTACCCTTCATGATACTAAAATATAAATTCACAACCTTGCAGCAGAAACTTGCGACTCATTTCTTCACATCAACTAATTATTAAAATGAATGTTCTTAGTTCTACCAAACTCATAAGCTCGTCTGTGTTTACAGTCCTTTATTAAATATGTGTAAAGGTGGAAATGTCTCTCAGCTTCATGCGCCAATGAAGACAACAGCTTCACACACGCCTGTGTGCACACCCACACACATAATCACTATTCCTATTATTTTTACACCCCACTACTTAGACAGTTTTTCCACTCATTCTCCATTTAATTAATACTTTTCCTGCTTCTAGAAATAATTTCTGATCGCACATTTTCCTGCTTCTAGAAATAATTTCTGATCGCACAGAGACAATATGAGGAGAATCACACACGGTGGTCATATTTGCATCTATTTTACATAAATGGAGGCATGTCAGAGGAGGAGTCTAAGGTGCACTCAGTTCCACATTCATTGGGATGTGTAAAGGAAAGTTGTACAGAAACATGCATACACATGGTTTTATACATCTGAAATTTTTTTTGGGTGGCGCATTTTTCAAAAATCTTCTGTACGCTAACTTTAATATGAAAGCTTCCCACTCCTTTATATACAAGCCCCCTGTTCAGGTGTCCCTGTGATGGACTGGAAACCTGTCCAAAGATTTTGGTCAATGTGAGTTTTTCCATACGTTTGTGCCTTAAACTTTTTATTCATATAAAAAAATATGCCTTTATTTTCCCAGGAGAATCACCAATACTAGTCTCACCAAGTCACTTCTCATCAACAGACTACATGGACAAACTCATCTTTCAACTCTACTTCTACTAAACAGTAGGACATTGTTCTAAAAGTCAAAAAATGCTGTTTTCTATGTTTTTGTATTGTTTATTCAGTAGTATATTGCAGAGTTGCATAGTTTTAAGATGTTATGTATTTATTGCTTTGTTAAATTGTTGATGTAGGTGTCACTTTTAATTGTAAAAAGACAAGAATCAACTTTTCAGATTTTTTAAAAATACTAAAGAATGTTTTTATTTTGTTACTCCTTGTCATGAACTCTTTTAAAACTGATGTATTTTTATAAGTTGTTTTTGAGATATTACTTTTAAAAAGCTGAGTGCCATATGTTTTATTTTTTATAATTCAAAGTTTTTATTTTTGTGGTATCTGAGGTACTACTTCAATATCTAAAAAAGTTTAGTAGGTCCTCTGGATGGGTTCTTCTGTTTTAACTGTTCTCCAAGAGACTTTTTCAGTTGCAGGTATGCTCAGCCATCTAAGCACTGCTTCCATATGGTGGACAAACAGGTTCAACAATCAAAACTGGTCACATGCAAAAGAGGACCATCAGCCTAATGACTAATTATTAGTGCTCTGATGGTCGGTTATTATTCACAGAAGGCTGAGTCATACTCACAATAACAGTATTGTAAGAGGGGGACAATTGGACACCGAAACCCTCCCTAGTTTACTGACAGGTGGTTTCTCTTCATAGACATTATATATAGGTAGACTGAGGCCCTGTTTACACGGATACTGTGTGGGGGAAACGTAACTTTTGGGCATGTTAATTAGTTTAAAAGTTTTGCGTTGACACGGATCTGACATGGATCTGCTCGAATCTCCCCCCTCCCTCATGCCCCCCCGCTTACACCCACTGCGCATGCGTCCTGCTGAACCTTCACCCACTGCGCATGTGTGCTGCGTCACTCTGCTGGCAGTCTGCTAGTTTCTTTTGTGCTAAAAGCTGAGCTAACAACAACAAGTTAAAGCTGGATTTTGGAT
This sequence comes from Garcialebias charrua, assembly GCA_038048925.1. NCBI lineage: Eukaryota > Metazoa > Chordata > Actinopteri > Cyprinodontiformes > Rivulidae > Garcialebias > Garcialebias charrua. The sequence continues at coordinate 13,214 of JBBPBX010028314.1, forward strand.
AAGAGTCGACACTATTTGACACCAAGCGGCCGGGACCTCTTCATCTAACAAGCTGCACCAGTTGCTGACTGTGGACCAGAACCGAGTCGATGAGGATGAAGTCTGACTTTACTCCGTGATAAACAGCTGACTTACAGCAGGTAAATCAACGTTCTTAATATAATGTTTGCTTGTGTTTACTTTGATCACACAACAACGGAGTTTTTATTTATTTATTTCTGCCAGGTGGAGAAGCTGTCGTTCCAAACAGGCAGACGGTTCGGCGGTTCTGATGGGTCCAGATGAACACACAGCAAGAGTCCAGTTCATTAACGTAGTTACAGTTCGGTTCACGTGTTTTTAATAGTGTTCAGTTTAATTCTCAGTGTTTGCGTTGTAAAATTTGTGCTGCTGAATAAATAAATAAATAAATAAATAAATAAACCTGGTGTCTTCATTTTCACAGCACGTTACGCACTGTTTAAAAAATGTAACGAGTCCAGATAGATACGTACTGTAGTTCAGATAAATTTAAACATCTCCCACGCCAACATAAATACTGTTTATTATTGTTAAACTGTTATATTGAGCAGCGTGACACGTGAAATGTCAGCCTGCCCCGCGCGTGCGGGCTGCGCGCATGTGGTTGACACAAAAGATCAGCAGGAGATGTTTATATTATCAGCGGGGGTGCAGCGAAAAAGTTCCACTTTGGGAGCAGGCTCAGAAAACTATCGGTGTCATAGAGGGGGGCCAGCGGTGTCGTGTAGGCGATAAGCAAAGTCGCAAAGAGAAAGTAGCGGTTACACTCAAAATACGCGCCGTGTAAACTGGCCCTGAGCATAGCCTGCTCCGGCGCAGGATTTAGGGCGGCCATCTTGGAGTTGTCACCCTTGTACTTTGCTGCACAAAAACAACAGAGATTCCTCAGCTCTGTTCGGATTATTCATGTTTAAATCGAAGAACTGTTGATGTCAGGGACCGGGGGATAACTTTTCACAAGTAAGATGAACATATTATTGTTAGTATTTTGTTAATATAATATTACTGTACTGTATTTATACCCACCAGCAAAATGACAACAAATGTTAGCTACCGGTGTCCAATGACGGCTAGCTGAGATTTGATGACAGGAATATGTTTCAAACAGACCTACTCACAATTTCTGTAGCTTTGGTTAATTGTCATTATCAGCAAATATTATCACATTTGGAGTTTTATGTTCTTTGAAATAAGATCCAAAATAGTGAGTGTAACGTTTTTCTGAATGCTCTGAAGGCAACAAGGCTCCTTAGTTTCAACTGTTGTCTTTTTATTTTTGCTTTGTTATACTACTCCCAGATATCACATTTTTGTTTTAAAGGTTTCCAAAAGATAAAGAGATGAGGAAGAGGTGGGAAATAGCTTTGAGGAGGGTTGGATTCACTGCAAGTGATTCATCTGTTCTATGCAGTGAGCATTTCAAAAAGGAGGATTTTGACAGAACTGGTCAGATTGTCAGACTGAGCTGATGTGATACCATCAATTTTCAGCTTCCCAGTTCACCTTCAAAAAGTAGGTGCATTATTACAAGTTCATTAGTATTCATAAATGTACATAATAGTCTTAAGGGATGGTGAGATATCATCATCATCAGTTTTATTTATAAAGTGCTTTAACACAGCCACAGCTGAAACAAAGCACTGGACACTAGCTACAAACAAGATAAAAGAAAGCATAAAAACAGAACCACAAAACTAACACACAGTGAACTAAAAATTCAATTTAAAATACAATAAAATGACAAGTTAAACAGGTAGAATCAATAAAAATGAAGTAAAATCAAGTCTCAGTTGGGTTGAAGGCCAATGAGTAGAGATGTGTTTTCAAACAGGTTTTAAATATATATACCGGTACATATACACTGTATATCTAATATGTGGGTTTATGTACAGGTAGTATATACCAGTACTGTAAAGTCCATATTCATAATGTTTTTACATTTAAGTATATAAAATATACTTCATGAATGTGCTCGTATGTTATGTTGTATGATTAACACATGTATTGTGTCCCTGTTTTCCATTCAAGGTGGCTGGAATAACAACCCATCATCAAGCCAGTTCCAGGCCATCTTCCGCCGGCTGATGGTTCGGTGTGGGGTTACACCCAGTGAGACTGGCAATGTGGCAGCACAAGACAACACTGTGTCTCTTGTCTGCTGTTGAAATGTCCTCTCCTGAGTCAAAGTAAGAGCATCCTTGTCCTTTTGCCAGCATTTCAGCTGTTCTGTATGACCATAGCTATCTTCCGACCAAGTTTGGTGGTCTGGTAGAAAATGCTTTGGTCTACATAGCCGGATTTGTCGTGAGGCAGATTCTCCGTAAACAAACCTGTGACCTGTGTTGTGTCAGTTTGATCCAAGATGCTACATATCTGTGATAGATCCTATAATGCAGGGATTGTTAAGTATGACTTCAATATTATTAGTCACAGTTTTAAAAATTATAGTTTTCTTTCATTCAGTTAATTTTATTTTAGTCCACCCATCATTAGAGATTTGGAAATACTCGGTCTATCCATCTATCCCAAACAATCATGTAATGTTTCTTTGTTTGCATAAGACAGCAGCTCTCATCAAAATGTAGAATTTCCTCTAAAGATAAGTATAAATGATCTGTTACAGATGACTACTGAACACGTCCAGAGTCAGCAGAAAGTAGGCAGCCAGAAGACCGATCCACTTCCTTCTGACCTGAACACCAACACAAAGGTAGATTTTCGTTCATGTGTTCCTAAACAGAATTACTTGTTGCACATGGTTTCCTCAACCAACATGTTCAATTGACGTGTGTGTGTATTGTGGTTTTTATGGACAGTGGTTTGTTAGGATAGTCATAAGCTCTAAACAGGCAAACAGACTGTCCTAACAAACCACTGTCCATAAAAACCACAATACAGTCACACACACAAACACACACCATTTCAGTTGAACATGTTATATTTACATGTATATGTCTATATGTATATTACATGTATATGTATATGCATATTTACACATATGCATATTCATATATATATATTCATGTATATATACATATATGCATTTACATTTTTATATGCATTTGCATTTACATGTATATATGCACTTACATATTCATGTATATATGCACTTACATATTCATGTATGATATGCACTTACATATACATGTATATGCATACACACATGTATATGTGCATATATACATGTGTTTATGTATGTGTATATCTATGAATATGTATTGTATATTTATGTATATGTGTGTGTGATAGATATCAATTATATAAATAATGGAGTTGTTAAGACTTCAATAGTATTAGTCAGTTTTTAAAGTTGAAGTTTTCTTTCATTCAGCTAATTTTATTTTTTTCCACTCAAAAAGAGGTTTCCTCAACCTACATGTTCAATTGAAATAGTGTTTGCGTGTGTGTGTTTTGTTGTTTTTATGGACAGTGGTTTGTTAGGACAATTATGAGCTGTAAACTGTTTGATTGTCTGTATGAATGTTTTCAGTGGTAAGTTACTGAAATGTGACTTAGAAGGTCCAAATACTGTAGTGTACATGGACTTTCTGTTTTTGATGTAGTATGAAGGTTATATTGGTCCTTGAGTAGTATAATTTTGTTGTGAATTCATCAATCAGCAAATCACAAGTAAAATTAAGTAGTTTTTTTTATGAGGGATATTCTTATAATAAACTAAGGTTTTAAGATTTTAAAGAAGGACTTTATATTCATCACTCAGAAATGAATTCGAAATTACTAACATTTACAAATATAGGTTTATGTTTTGTTGTGATTTTGTTTTGCCTATGTTTTTTAACATACTGAGTTTTATTTTAATTTTAAATATTGCATTTCCTTTATATAGTGTGAGAAGCATATCCTGGTTAATAAAAGTGTGTCATCCTTGGAGAGTTGTGAACAATGCCATGGACCTGTTTCTGCATGCAAGTGGATTGGCTATCAGTGCAAAGGTATATATATATATATTTTTTGACACACATACTGTACAATTAAAACTTAGTATAATAGCTGTAATTTTACAATTTTAAATAGATAAATCCCTAAATGATTTATAATACAATAAACCAAACTCTTGTAACTCAATCCTCATGGCCTAATGAGACAATCCTGTATTAAATAAAGGTTTAATGAATTCAAGTTGTTGCAACTGGTCATACAGTGATCAGTGTCATGTGATAGTGAATGTTTTGATTATTAAATTTTTTTCAGTTTGTTCTAGAAATTGGCACGGAAGGTGCCTTAATCAAAGTAATGAGAAATTTGAACACGCAACACAGGTGAGCATCTACATACATTTTTTTTCTATTGCTTTCAGGTGTTTAAAAATTAAAATTGTTTCTCATAATTTCAGGAGAAAGAAAGTTTTAATAGTTCTGGGAATGAGTTTTCATCAGATGAGGAAATAACCAATCAGCTTGATAAGGACTACGTACCAAATTCAGAAACGGATGAGTGTAGCCAGTCGAAAGTTGGACAGATTCTGGAAAAAGCAGCAATATCTGATCCTAATATGTCAGACACAAGTTTCCCTGTTTTTCCCAGCACGTCAAAATGTTGCTTTCCTGGTAGAAATCAACAACAACAATATACACCCACCAGTGGCGGCTGGTGATATTTTTTTATGCGGGGGGGCGCCATAAAATGTTTTTAAGCATGTGTAGAAGTATGCATAATTATGTTTGTATACTGTAAAGTAAGTTTGTTCATGTTTTTTATTTGTATATATCAGGTGTATCCATTTGTATAAAACTATCATTAATAAAACATGGTTCATCTTCACCTTGTTTGAGGCATCAGTGTGAAAAGAGAATGGGAGTGTTCTGCTTCCACTTTTCAATTGTTAGACAACTTCTATCATATTCTGTTATTATTTTAGTAATACAAGTTCATAACATAAATAGAATTGTGAGGGTCCAGACTTAAATAAGGACAAAGGTGTTCAAAAATCCACCAAATAATTCAATTTAACAGTTCCAAAAATAAACTAACAAATAATTAAATTTCAATGAAAAATAAATCAAAAGATAATAACAAATTTGGCCCAACTTAAACAGGTCAACTGAAGTCTAACAAGGAGGAATGATTCCAGATTAGATTTTAAATAACTGATTTATGGGGAAGAAAAATGATCTATTTTACTGTGATCCACCTGATGAGCTCCACCTATACTTAAGGCTGCAGTCAAGTCACTCTTCGCTGGAGCATTGATGCCTACTCATGGTATTTATGCTTCTAGCCAGTTTCTGAGTACAGTACTTTGAGAGACACTTACCTTGTTTTTTGTTGTGTTTCCAGTCCTCGTTTCCATCTTGGTCCTGGGACCAGTTCTCTGCTCATCGTGTCTTGCCCTCCAACCACTTGCCTGCCTCATTTTGCCCACTGGGATTCATCTCAAGGAACTAAGGATTTCTCTGTAAAATAACAAACAAAACTAGATCAATCATCTTGAAAGAGCCTTCTGGTCAAGCCTTTCTGACAGTTTGTTTCATCTTCTAGGAAATCCAGAAGATCCCTGTACATGTGTACAGTATATCTTGGCTGTGTCTCAATTCAGGGGCTGCATCCTCATGAGGACCCAGCCTAGCTGGGCCGTGTAGGCCACGCACTCACAAGACCGGGTGGGCTGGAAGAAACTGCTGAAATGGGACGGTCTAGCCTTCATGTTTGCGTGATTACGCACTTCCGCCTTACGTGCGGCAAACGTGTTTACTTCCGCTTTGCCTCTCGCGGCAAAAAACAAAATGGATCCAGAATC
>JBBPBX010028314.1:23051-36660 GCA_038048925.1 Garcialebias charrua
CGAATTTTCAACATTTCATTCATTCATTCATTCAACCTTTATTTATACAGGCTAGCCTCGTTGAGTCACAGGGACTCATTTACAAGAGGGACCTGTCTCACTCACACCAAACAACCATCCACTCTCACACCTAGGGTCAATTTAGAGTCACCAATCAGCCTAACAAGCATGTTTTTTGGTCTGTGGGAGGAAACCGGAGTACCCGGAGGAAACCCACGCAACATACGAGTGGCCCGTAAGTACGGAACTCGCTCGTAAGTCGGGGACTACCTGTACTAACATTTATGACCTTGCGGTAGATTTTCATAAATATACATACCCATACCTACAAATATATATACAGTGTACATACATATACAATCATATTCAGTCATATGCCCATCTACATATTTGCATATTTCTACATATACATCCCTGCACCCATTTGTGTGTGGTTGTGAGCATGCATAAGTGAAAAAGGTTCCTCCAATAGAACATTCCATAGCAACCGCGAAGCATCAGAGATCTGCCCCCCCAAAGCCCGAGGCAGGCAAAAGAGCAACCAGAGCCTAAGACCCCAAGAAGGACCCCGAGCCCAGGGCCACCCGAACAGGATGAGCCACTCACCAACTCCCCAGATCTGACCAAAGGGGAGAACAGGAAAAGCCCCACCAGTGACTACACACAATGACCCCCCGGGGTCAACAGCGACAAACTCACAGGCCCCCGCCGGAGCCCGCTGCACTGACGTAGCCCCATGCCCGGGCATCTAATCTAATTAACCTTTTTAATTTAAAATTATAATCTCATTAACTCATTTTTTTAACCTCCTTCTGTTTTGTTTCCTGTCTGGGACAGAGATAGCAGCTGACTTCTTCCTCTTCAGGGAAATCCACCAGATCACCTGCAGCTAAGAAGTAGGGATGCACCGATCCACATTTTTCACTTCCGATCCGATACAGATACTGTAAAACTGGGTATCGATCGATACCGATACTTTTCCGATCCGATACCATTCAGGTGCCTTATGAGGCTGTAATAAATTATTACAGCCTCAGCCACTAATATCCACTTTAAAGCAAGGAATAAAAAAACACGTTTTGTGTTAGCAGGATTTAATTGTAACTAAGAAACTTATCCAACATTAATAAAACTTACCTCAAGTTGCCTTTTTGGGCATGCATAAATATACAGTATTTGTATACACTGTACTTAGAGAGAAGATTAATCTTCTCTTGGCTGTGCAAATTCTGCTAACACAAAACGTGTAACTAACTACCGGTACTTTTAAGTACTGTAGTTACTTTCACCCAGTCTCTTTTTCATCACATGCTTCCAAAAGTCAACAATTATGTTTGTATTCTGCATCTGTCTGTTAGCAAAATATCTTATGAACAACTGAACAGATTTTGTTTAAACTTTCAAGAAATAATCACTGAAGGGCTCTCTACGACTGGTTGACTTTTAAAGTACATCCAATTGAAGATGGCTGCCACAGCTAACTGAACTTATACAACACAAAATTGACTACAACTCAGTCAATTTGACAAAAAATTTAGATAAAATTTGTGTGGTAGTAGCTGAGACTCATTCCCAAAGCATATTCAAGGGATTAGTAGAATGCATAAGATCTTTCTTTAAAATTACAACGTTATTTATTTGGAATCAATGGTGTCGTCTGTTAGCAAAATATCTCATGACCCGCTGGACAGATTTTGATTAAACTTTCAAGAGATAATCACTGAAGGGCTCTCTACGACTGGTTGACTTTTAAAGTACATCCAGTTTAAGATGGCTGCCACAGCTCAGCCTTTTGTTTTTCATAATCCCACAGAGCTTTGGAGACATTTACAAGACATTCAAAAATATGCCTCACCTGTCCAACAGCATACAGGGGTTCACTTTGGATGTCATGGAATCACCTGCTGACAGCTTGGAGGAGGCTGCTTCTCAAAGTTTTGATGCCACTGTCCACACTGTTATCAGCGAGCAGCTGTTTAAAATGGTGACGCTGGGATCACATCAGCTGCAGAGGAGCTCGCTGAGCTGATTTCTCTGGTTAACTCCTCAAAGGGTTCCAGCAAAGTCACAATCTTTTCCAGCAAACCCCACAGGTTGGCTGACAGTGTTCCTGACAAGTTGTTTAGCAGTTTCTGGGTTATCCCTTTAGCTTTCACGTTGTCCAGCGGAAGTTTACCTTGCTGTTGAAACGAGTCCAGAAGTGATTTCTGTCGGCTCCGTTTGTCTTTCTCCCGCCGGGCTAAACAATCGTCATGCTCTTTACTGTGGTCTTTTTCAAATGTTTCATCACGTTTGTGGTATTATATGACGCGACGGAGCTTCCTCCTCTCTGTACAGCGGCTCTGCAGACACGTACACGTCGCTGCTGTCTTGCTTTGCGGTGCTTCAAGAGTAAAACACATCCACACAGCAGACATGTTCGCGGACATGCAAAAATCAATAAACTCTGACCGACTCTGATGCCAAGATGAAAAGTTGGTTAGCCGTTAGCCACAGTCCTCCAGTCCTCTCTGTGTTTACTCACGTTTTACCTGGCTGCAAGGGGCAAACTAGGAAATGGATTTCCTGAATGTGAGGCGGGTCTTACTACTCTGGGCTCATAAAACACGCCTCCGTTCAGGAAATCCATTCCATAGTTTGAAGACAACTGCAGTGCATCATGGATCGGAAATGTCGGCAGGCTGGCTCAGAAAATCTAATACTTAAATAATGCTGGTATCAGATACCAATACCGATACTGGATCGGATCTGCCCCATCCCTACTAAGAAGTGTGTGATGACTGAACTCTGAACTTTTCCAGGGACCTGTCCCACCTGGGGGAGCAGGTCCAAAAAGAGGTTGTGAGTATTGAGGACAAATACAGCCACACTGCTGCAACTGTTGTTATTGAGATGATTTTCTCCACCGCTGGAGATATTCACTGCAACTAGATCTGTGCTTGTAGCAGAAAATGTGGACAAGTTGGTCTTTTTGGACAAACACTTAAAACTTGATTAGTTAGATTGTAAACAGTCTGTTGCTGCTTATTGTTCTGGTTCTGACTGTTATTGTGTTTATTAAGATTTTTATTTTATTTTTATTACCCCTCCCTGGGCTGCCACCTTACCGTGGTGGAGGGGTTTGAGTGTCCCAATGATCCTAGGAGCTATGCTGTCAGGGGCTTCATGCCCCTAGTAGGGTCAACCAAGGCATACAGGTCCTAGGTGAGGGACCAGACAAAGCGCAGCCCAAAGACCCCTTATGACGAGTACAATAAATGGACAAAATGTTCCCTCACCCGCACGCGGGTCACCGGGGCCCCACTCTGGAGCCAGGCCCGGAGGAGGGGCACGTTGGCGAGCGCCTGGTGGCCGGGCTTTTACCCATGGAGCTCGGCCGGGCACAGCCCGAAGAGGAGACGTGGGTCCCCCTTCCCATGGGCTCACCACCTGTGAGAGGGGCCAAAGGGGTCGGGTGCATTGTGGAATGGGTGGTGGCCGAGGGCGGGGACCCTGGCGGTCTGATCCTCGGCTACAGAAGCTGGCCATTGGGACATGGAATGTCACCTCTCTGGTGGGGAAGGAGCCTGAGCTAGTGTGTGAGGTTGAGAGGTTCCGGCTAGAAATAGTCGGACTCACCTCAACGCATGGCTCTGGCTCTGGAACCAGTTTCCTTGAGAGGGGTTGGACACTCTTCCACTCTGGAGTTGCCCCTGGTGAGAGGCGCCGAGCAGGAGTGGGCATACTTGTTGCCCCCCATCTTGGTGCCTGTACGTTGGGGTTCACCCCGGTGAACGAGAGGGTAGCCTCCCTTCGCCTACGTGTGGGGGGACGGGCTCTGACTGTTGTTTGTGCCTATGCGCCAAACGGCAGCGCAGATTACCCACCCTTTTTGGAGTCCTTGGAGGGGGTATTGGAGGGTGCGCCTCCTGGGGACTCCCTTGTTCTGCTGGGGGACTTCAACGCTCACGTGGGCAATGACAGTGAGACCTGGAGGGGTGTGGTTGGGAGGAACGGCCCCCCTGATCTGAACCCGAGTGGTGTTCTGTTGTTGGACTTCTGTGCTCGTCATGGATTGTCCATAACGAACACCATGTTCAGGCATAAGGGTGTCCATATGTGCTCTTGGCACCAGGACACCCTAGGTCGCAGTTCGATGATCGACTTTGTTGTCGTCTCATCTGATCTGCGGCCGCATGTCCTGGACACTCGGGTGAAGAGAGGGGCGGAGCTGTCAACTGACCACTACCTGGTGGTGAGTTGGCTCCGATGGTGGGGGAGGATGCCGGTCAGACCTGGCAGACCCAAACGTATTGTGAGGGTCTGCTGGGAACGTCTGGCAGAGTCTCCCGTAAGACGGAGCTTTAACTCCCACCTCCGGGAGAGCTTTGAACACGTTCCGAGGGAGGCGGGGGACATTGAGCCCGAGTGGGCCATGTTCGCGCCTCTATTGTCGAGGCAGCTTATCGGAGTTGTGGCCGCAAGGTTGTTGGTGCCTGTCGTGGTGGCAACCCTAGAACCCGGTGGTGGACACCGGCAGTGAGGGATGCTGTCAGGCTGAAGAAGGAGTCCTATTGGGCCTTTTTGGCCTGTGGGACCCCGGAAGCAGCAGATAGGTACCGGCAGTCCAAGCGGCATGCGGCTCGGGTGGTTGCTGAGGCAAAAACTCGGGCGTGGGAGGAGTTCGGAGAGGCCATGGAGAATGACTTCCGTACGGCTTCGAGGCGATTCTGGTCCACCATCCGACGTCTCAGGGGGGGAAAGCGGTACGCGACCAACACCATTTATGGTGGGGATGGCGTGCTGTTGACCTCAACTCGGGATGTTGTGAGTCGGTGGGCGGAGTACTTCGAAGACCTCCTCAATCCTACTGGCACGTCTTCCACTGAGGAAGTGGAGCCTGGGGACTTTGGGTCGGGCTCTCCAATCTCTGGTGCTGAGGTCGCCGAGGTGGTTAAAAAGCTCCGCGGTGGCAAGGCTCCGGGGGTGTATGAGATTCGCCCTGAGTTCCTTAAGGCTCTGGATGTTGTGGGGTTGTGTTGGCTTACGCGACTCTGCAATGTCGCGTGGACATCGGGGCAGTTCCCTTGGATTGGCAGACTGGGGTGGTGGTTCCCCTATTCAAAAAGGGGGACCGTAAGGTGTGTTCCAACTATAGGGGGATCACACTCTTAAGCCTCCCTGGTAAGGTCTATTCAGGGGTTCTGGAGAGGAGGGTCCGTCGGATAGTCGAACCTCGGATTCAGGAGGAGCAGTGTGGTTTTCGTCCTGGTCGTGGAACACTAGACCAGCTCTACACCCTCAGCAGGGTCCTGGAGGGTGCGTGGGAGTTTGCCCAACCAGTTTACATGTGCTTTGTGGACTTGGAGAAGGCATTCGACCGCGTCCCTCGGGGGGTTCTGTGGGGGGTACTCCGGGAGTATGGGGTACCAGGCCCTTTGATAAGGGCTGTTAGGTCCCTGTACGACCGGTGTCAGAGCTTGGTCCGCATCGCTGGCAGTAAGTCAGGCTCGTTTCCGGTGAGAGTTGGACTCCGCCAAGGTTGCCCTTTGTCACCGATTCTGTTCATAACTTTTATGGACAGAATTTCTAGGCGCAGCCAAGGTGTTGAGAGGATCCGTTTTGGTGGCCTTAGAATCGCTTCTCTGTTTTTTGCAGATGATGTGGTCCTATTGCTTCATCAGTTCGTGATCTACAGTAGGGCTGTGCGATATGACGATATATATCGTGGGGACGATAGAAACGTGTCTATCGTGCTACTTTCCTTCTATCGTCTCTATCGTGATAAATAAGAATAAAAAAATAACGGTTGCAAAGAAGCTTCATATTGTGGTTTTGCGAGATGACGGCGCTGCTTTATGTTTGACGCACGCGCGGGTTTGCGACACATGCTTTACGTTGTTAAACTCGAGTTCAACAGAGACGCAGCCGGCATGAAGCCGGTGTCACCAGATATCTATGGGTGTCACAACATGGAGAAACAGCTGCGCAGGCAGCCCAAGAAGAAGAACTTTTACCAAAAAGAGGGGAAGCTCACCTTGTTAGCTTCCATTATTTAGCTCCGCTGAAACTCTGAGACAAAATGGGTCCAGAGGACACGAAGTTCAACCGAGTCCGAACTCGGGTCCAGTTAACCAATACAAAACAGACCAGAGACACAACAGAACCGGAATCAAACGCAACGTTTTCTCTTTTCTGTTTCTTTGCCTTGTTTACTCCAGATTCCAGTCAGAGCGGATTTCTTCTTCGTGGGTTTTATTAGCAGCCGTTGTTTTACCGCCACCTGCAGGAAAAATTTGGACCAAAGTAGGTCCAAAGTTGGACCAAAGTTTCTACTTTGGTCCAAATTTCCTTGTTCTTTTTGTTCACATTCTTATAATTGTAACTGTATCTGTAGTAAAATAAAATAAAAAATAAAATAAAAACTTTGGTCCAAATTTTTCCTGTACACACACACACATCGTGTTGTATATATACAACACGATGTGTGTGTGTGTACAGGAAAAATTTGGACCAAAGTTTTTTTTTTATATCGTTATATATATCGTTATCGTGATATAAAAAAGTCCATATTGTGATATATGATTTTTTCCATATCGCCCAGCCCTAATCTACAGCTTTCACTGGAGCGGTTTGCAGCTGAATGTGATGCGGCCGGGATGAGGATCAGTTCCTCCAAATCCGAGGCCATGGTCTTGAGCCAGAAAAGGGTAGCATGCCCTCTCCGGGTCGGGGAGGAGGTCCTGCCCCAAGTGGAGGAGTTTAAGTATCTCGGGGTCTTGTTCACGAATGAGGGAAAACTGGAGCGTGAGATCGATAGGCGGATAGGTGCAGCGTCCGCAGTGAAGCGGGCGCTGTACCGGTCTGTCGTGGTGAAGAGAGAGCTGAGTCAAAAGGCAAAGCTCTCAATTTACCGATCGATCTACGTTCCCACCCTCATCTATGGTCATGAGCTTTGGGTTATGACCGAAAGAACAAGATCTCGGATACAAGCGGCTGAAATGAGTTTTCTCCGCAGGGTGTCTGGACTCTCCCTTAGAGATAGGGTGAGAAGCTCAGTCATCCGGGAGGGACTCGGAGTAGAGCCGCTGCTTCTCCACATCGAGAGGAGCCAGTTGAGGTGGCTCGGGCATCTGGTTAGGATGCCTCCTGGACGCCTCCCTGGTGAGGTGTTCCGGGCATGTCCCACCGGGAGGAGACCCAGAGGAAGACCCAGGACACGCTGGAGGGACTATGTTTCTCGGCTGGCCTGGGAACGCCTTGGGATTCCCCCAGAGGAGCTGCTCCAAGTGGCTGGGGAGAGGGAAGTCTGGGCCTCCCTACTTAGGCTGCTACCCCCGCGACCCGACCCCGGATAAGCGGACGAAAATTGATGGATGGATGGATGGAAGATTTTTATTATTGTTAGTGTAGTTCATTTATTGTAAAGAGTGACTTTATTTAAAAGATCATCCAAATGGGTCGCTTTTATTTATTTTTATCCAAACATGTTGTTTACCTGGCATATTTTCAAAATAAACATTTTTAAGTCTTTATTTTGTCTTTTTTATCTTCAAAAACAACCGTTACATCCCTAAAAGATGGTGATTGTGAGGTTAAAATCGTGTGTGTGTGTGTGTGTTTTGAAGTAACATTGTATTTAATGTACATGTGTTTCAGTGGTTCCTGCTGCTGTTTAGAGCTGATTAAGAAGAAGAAGCTCCTCAAGACTGAAGGCCTGATGTGGACCAGCAGGACCCAGAGCCTCTTATCATAAAGTGGAAGAGAAGACCCTTAGACCAGTCTGGTGGGTGACCAACTTAATATGGAGGAGACCGATATCAGATTTTAGGTCACTACAGTTTCTTTAAAGAAGGATAAAAAAAAAAAAAAACTTACCAGGAACCCAGATTTAAAAATTCACAAAGGCAGTTCCAGCTCTTCAAAGATTGACGTTAACGAGGACGATGAAGAGGATGGTGAAATGACCAATCCTGACTCTCTACTAAAGAACTCATCAGACTCTGAGTCAGAAGGTGAAGACAGTATGAAAGACTGGAAGGAGAGCAGGGCTCCTGAATCAGAAGTAAAAACTGTCAACAAATATTTGAGCTGCTCTGAGTGTGGTAAGCAGTATGTCAGTAACCGGACTCTTCAAAGACACATGACAAGTCATTCAGGAGTGAAGTCTTCAAGATGTCTGCTTAATAAGAAATGTGTTGGAGAGAAGAAAAATGTTGAGTCATGCTGGAAAGTCCAGGCAAGGCAAAAATCAATAAGCTGTGATGACTGTGGTAAAAGATTTACTTCCAAATCATATTTAAACAGACACATGAGAGTCCACACAGGAGACAAGCCATTTCCTTGTGAACTTTGTGGACAAAGATTTAGTCAGAAGGCAACTTTAAACTCACACATGAGAGTCCACACAGGAGACAAGCCGTTTCCTTGTGATCTTTGTGGACAAAGATTTAGACATAAGACACATTTGAACTCACACATGAGAGTTCACACAGGAGACAAGCCATTTCCTTGTGAACTTTGTGGACAAAGATTTAGTCATAAGGCAAGTTTAAACATACACATGAGAGTCCACACAGGAGACAAGCCGTTTCCTTGTGAACTTTGTGGACAAAGATTTAGTCAGAAGGCAAGTTTAAACACACACATGAGAGTCCACACAGGAGACAAGCCATTTCCTTGTGAACTTTGTGGACATAGATTTAGTCATAAGGCAAGTTTAAACACACACATGAGAGTCCACACAGGTGACAAGCCATTTCCTTGTGAACTTTGTGGACAAAGATTTAGTCAGATGGTACGTTTAAACTCACACATGAGCGTCCACACAGGAGACAAGCCGTTTCCTTGTGAACTTTGTGGACAAAGATTTAGTCGGAAGGATGCCTTAAACTCACACATGAGAGTCCACACTGGAGTCAAGCCATTTCCTTGTGAACTTTGTGGACAAAGATTTAGTCATAAGACAAATTTAAACCCACATATGAGAGTCCACACAGGAGACAAGCCATTTCTTTGTGATCTTTGTGGACAAAGATTTAGTCATAAGGCAAGTTTAAGCTCGCACATGAGAGTCCACACAGGAGAAAAGCCATTTCCTTGTGATTTTTGTGGACAAAGATTTAGTCAAAAGACAAATTTAAACTCACATATGAGAGTCCACACAGGAGAAAAGCCATTTCCTTGTGATTTTTGTGGACAAAGATTTAGTCATAAGGCAAGTTTAAACTCACACATGAGAGTCCACACAGGAGTGGAAACGTTCTACCAGAAAATATTAAAATAATTATTATATGCCATGAGATGCAACTGGCGTTCTAACACCCAAATAAAATTAATTTTGATTTTGTAAAATATATTCTGTAACAAATTTTGAACAAGTTCTTACATATGATATGCTCCTAATTTCTCAAGAATATTCTAAAAACAAACTAATTAAACCTTAGATCATGATTTGGACTGTAGATGTTGGTTCAAAAATACTGGTTCAGTGGTTGTGCAATATGTGGACAGAACTAACCAACCAATCAAATTGTTTTTTCAAACAGTCAGACCCCATGAAATGTTGTTCATGTAATTCCTGAGAGAATTGTTATATAATCAGTTAGTTACTTGGTTAATTAACAGATTTCTCATGCAGATGAACTAATTGTGTTTTAATTAAGGATGGGGTTGATCTGGTATCAGGATTGGCCTCTGCCTCCTATACCAGCATAATTTACCAATCAGATTTTTCCGATACAATCTGCAGAGATTTCCGATCCATCATGAATGTCTATGTCTGTTGAAAGATCTCCACATGTGATTCCCTGCCAGCTGCTCTGCAAGGCAGGGAATCAAACTATGGAATGGATTTTTTGATGGAAATAGGCTATATGTCACGGGCAGTGGTGACGTACTTCCGTTAAAATGTGACCCCGACACTTCACTTCCGGCTCTTATCTACTGCTGGTGTTTTTAGCGGTAGCTTCTAGAACTAGACCATGTAAAAGACACAAAAGGTAAATTATCTGTGAGCTACTGGTACAACAAGAGAGATTTGTTGTGCCGTTGTGTCCAATGAATAGCAGGGACAATAGCGCGCTTACCGTAGTTTTTAACATTTAATGCCACAGTTCGTGGCTAACCGAGTTAGCCTTTAAAGCTAACACTCGGGTTTGTAGCCGGCGTTTTAAACCTCAGAATATTCAAGAGCCAGCATCAGAAACAAGAAGACAGTGGTTGAAATGTAGCTGTACCTGCATTGTTCTTGTGGAATAATTCTCCCTTCCATGACCGGGGTTTTGGGAGAAGCAGCAGAGAGGACAACGAGGAGGAGGAGAACACAGCTGCTGCAGCTCTCAGTAAGAAACACGATTATCACTCGACTCCACACCCTGCACTTGTAGATTTAATGTTGGAGTCATGATGAGTGATTTATTAAAAGTTTGTAACTACATATTTTTAAACTAATATTCAGATTTTAACATATGTTTTCTAATCTGTAAATATGTTTGTAAACTCTTAGTAACTTCAGAGCTGTTACACATACCTGTCAAGTTTTGGATTTAAAAATAAGGGAAATTTTCTGCCGGGTACGCCGAGCCATCCCACTAGCCCAGGGATCTGCAACCTTTATGATCAAAAGAGCCATTTCTGCCCCTTTGTTCACTAAATTAAATTTTTCCGGAGCCACAATACCTGCTACTGTTGAGGCATTCTGTCCTCATATTAAATAATTGAGACGAGGAGACCTTTCTTCCTTGCCAGCAGGAGGGATTCTTTTAATAAGTTAAGATGGAACAAATACAGCCGAACAGTCCATACCAAATCCGTGTCAACTTTGGGGTTACATTTCTTTTATACCCTAATATGACGTCAGTAGAGGAGTTTTACTTCCCGACAAGGGAAGGAAAGTTACACGTACACAGTTTAATTTAGAAAGTACATGAACAGTCAAGGAGGTCTGTTCTTCCCATCAGGGGAAGAAATGAAAACAGTTCTGGGAAACGCAGGGACAGTGTATTTCCCTACAAGGGAACATAAACAGTTTAGTTTATCTGCTTCTTGTCAGAGGGTAAGAGTTTTTCCCTCGCATGATGGAAAACAAAATTAAGGTTAATGACTTTGTTTTTATAGGAAACTACCAGATGTTATCATGACCTNGTCCCCCCCCCCCGCAATAGGTGAAAAACTGTTCAGTAGGAACACTATATTTATTTCAGTGTTTGTGTGTATTTATGTATATTTTAAGGCTTTATAAACCCTTACTCATAATTGATCATTGAGCTTCTGGAAATTTCAGGATTATTTGCAACATTCCTGCCAGTTCTGTGAGTTTAATAGATTGCATAGATTTACGTTGCAAAACAATGACTCCATTTCAGCAGAAAGCAGCGGCCGGAAGCACTGTTGGCTTCTGGGTAGTGTAGTTCTTTTTGACTGGCGTTACAGTATAGGTTTATTCAAAGAAAACTACAAAACGGCGACACCTGTCAGAAGTTTTTGTTTTGTTAACTTTTTAGCCTGTACTGTCCCAATCACGTGAATAATATTGAAGTTGACAATCGTTGAAAAACCGCAAAAGAGCGAATCCATGACATTTGAACTGTGAAGTAACGAGGGAGTATATTGTGCATCACTGAATGCTACATCATACTGTGTATTACTATGTTCTTTGTAGTGGCACAACTTCGAGAAACAATAGTCATCCAAAAACAGATTGAAACAGATTATTTGACCAAGTGCCAATTGTAGTATTGTTTACTGTTTTTACAGTGGGGGAAGTAATTCTTTGATCTCCTGCTGATTTTGTAAGTTTGCTCACTTGCAAAGAAATAAGCAGCCTCTACATATTTCGTAGTTTCATTTATGGTGGAGAAAGACAAAATAGCAACTAAACAGCAAAACTAAAACAAAATATTACAGTTAGCAATTATTTTCATATCTCTGAGTTAAAAAAAAAGTATTTGATCCCTAAACACAGCTAAGTAAATCACTCTTTAAGAATTGCTTAAATATTTTTTCAATTGCTACATAAATGGAAAATAATCTCCACAAAATACATGCAGATATCGCTTTAGTTCTGTGCCTCCTTGGTTGTTGAATAGCCAGTAAATTTTTAATGTGAAGACAGTGTTTGGACAAGATGCAGAATGAATATAAATCTGGTCCATAGTCAAAGAAAGGATGCTCAGTCATGCAACAAACTCTGACTTGGAAGCTTGCTGGATTTGACACATAGCATTTTGTGTGTAAGTGTCTCACCTCTTGAACATGTTTCTGACTGCTGGCACCCAAACTTGATGTCCCCCTCAATAATTCAGGCAGTCATGTTCTATAAACCCAGATTATTGCAATGTTTTGACTTATTCTGAACAATGAAATGCTTTTTGCATCTGCCACATTGTATTACAACTCAGCATGGAGGTCAGTCACTCATGTCTAACATCATAGTTAAACCAGCATTTTACATATCTGTAATACATAACAAACCACATTTAGACGTCATGTTTAATGTGTGACATAAGCTTGATAAACTGTTTTTAAAAATCTGAAATATCAGTAAATCAAATACAAACAAACCAAACAATATTTTTCCATCACTAAAAAAAACATGTCTATGCACGTCTAATTCCCTTTGTGTGGCAAGTATGTGCCAGACCTGTAGAAGTAAATATGGGATGATGCACAGTAGCTGTTTAGGCTAAAAGCAATAAAAACAGGCATGCATGAACTGAAGCATTGCAAATCTGGATGATACAACGTGTGACAAGTTGTGTTTGTACATGACTGAGGAAGGTAGCACTTTTTCATGAACCCTCATCATTAAAACTTACTTAAAACTGCAAAAACTCAGCTTGAAGACGCATACATGAAGGATGTCACATTCACTTTTACAAAGAAAATATACTGCCTACTTCTGGCATAGAAAAACAATTTTATAGCAAAAAAAAAATAAAATAAAAAAAACAAATGTGGTAAAACAATCAAATTATTTTCAACTGAAAATACAAAACTCTTTATTTTTTTTACTAATTTAATATAGGGTCCTTGTGTAAAATTATTTTTCTGACTAGGAAACTAAAAGCAAATGCAAATGCAAAAAAAAAAGCATTTAATTTGTAATAACAGTTTTGGTATTGCAGTGCTTTTACCTGATTAATATGCTCTCAGCTAGATAATTATTTTCCCCATAAAAAAGCTAATTAAATATTTAAAAGTTAAATTTAACTTAAAAATAACAAAACGTAACAGTTACCTATTCAATCAAATAACCGTCTTTCTAAAATAGCTGTGTTCACTGATTAATTGTTTGAGACTGTAGCTTGTTCTCCTGTTTTTTATTTAATTTTTTTTTACTGGACTTTCAGCCACGAAAAGAAAGAAAAGTAAAAAGAAGAAGAAGAAAAAAAGATGGAATGCTAGTCCTAGATTGAACTATGAATTCTGTAGCTTTGTGGCAGGTGCTTTAACAATGTTATATATCTCCCCAAAGGTTTTCAGGCAGATTTAATTTAAAGCCTTTCTGTGTGAAACACAAAAACATAACTAGAAAATCAGAAATTGATCCCACTGGCAGTGAGACCGCAAAAAAAAGGCACATGCAGCCATCGTGCACCACGACCATGATGCCATTGTGCAAATGCAG
>JBBPBX010028315.1:7750-32176 GCA_038048925.1 Garcialebias charrua
CAAACCAGGCCTTCTTTGGCCACTTGGGTGCCACCAGGATCAGAGAGAGGCCTCCCTGCGCATACGCTCCAGCGTCGGCTGAATTAGCGCCACAGGGGGAAGGCATAATAGAGCACTCGTGTGAGAACGCGTCTGAGCCGAGTGATGCGTTCACGCCCTGTATGGAGTGAAACATAGTAAGGTGTGCATTTTCCTTGGTGGCGAACAGATCTACATCTGCCCTCCCGTATTGTGCCCAGATCTGGGTCACAATGTGCGGGTGCAGGCGCCACGCCGAGTGGAGTGGCACTCCTCTCAACAAGGTGTCCGCCCCGTGGTTCAGCTCTCCTGGCACGTGTGTCGCTCTGAGTGACAGGAGACGTGAGCTGCACCACGTTAACAGCTGGGTCAACCTCAGGAGGGGTGGGTAGTGAGTATCCCCCTCTCTGTTGACATAGGAGACCACACAGGTGTTGTTTGATTTGATTAGAACATGTTGACGTGAAATCAGACCCTTCCTGTAGAAATGTTTTAGCGACAGGAACACAACGAGCAACTCCAACTGGTTTATATGCAGCTGGGCCTCTTGCCGAGACTACACCCCCCATGCGTGCTGATTTTGACAAAGGCCGCCCCAACCGGACTTGGAGGCGTCTGTTGTCACCAACACCCGAGACAGCACCCTGCCCAGCTGGACACCTCTGCTCATCATGGAGGTGTCCCTCCATGGAAGCAGAGCTTCCAGGAAGGCTGAGTCCATTGTCATCCTTTGTAGCGGGGTGGCGGGGCCTCGCTGCTGCATGCTCACCCAAATCTGAAAAGCACGCATTTTAAGCAAACCGAGGTGAAAAGCAACCAATCCTGCTGCCATGAGGCCCACAACACGCTGGCAACATTTTAAAGTCACAGTGCTGCCCAATCTGAACAGAGCTAAGCAGTGCTGCAGGTCTAAGACTCGTTTTTCTGACAACCTCGCTCTGTACAGAACAGAGTTCAACTCCAGACCAAGGAAAATAATTTGCTGCGACGGGGATAAGTGACTTTTTGCTGCATTTATCACAAAACCTAGAGATTTTAGGTGCAACATAACAAGCTCTGTGTGTAATTTCACCTGTTCTCTGGAGCTCCCCAGTATAAGAATGTCGTCGATGTAATCCAGCGCTCGGACGCCCTGAGCCCTCATTGGTGAGAGCGTCGCCTCCAGGCATTTTGTAAATACGCGGGGGGCTGTGCTGAGGCCGAAAGGCAAAGCATGGAATTCGAACGCAGTGTCCTCAAAGGCAAAGCGTAGGAACTTCCGGTGGCTTGGCCGGATGCTGATATGCAGATAAGCATCTTTCAAATCCACACTGCAAAACCAGTCTTCCGGGCGCACGGACTGGATCACTTGTCTCAGCGTCAGCATTTTGAATTTGCTCTGAGTCGCCCGTTCAATCGTCTTAGATCCAAAATAGGTCTGAGAGCGCCCCCTCTCTTCGGGACGACGAAGTATTTGCTGTAAAGTCCCCTGTTCACATCCTGAGGAGGGACGATTTTGATTGCACCCTTGTTTAAAAGCGAGCTGATTTCCTCTCTCAGCGTCTGGGCGCGAGCTACACTTATTGATGACGTAACCACCCCGGAAAAGGGTTGTGGATGTCTGCAGAACTGTAATTTGTATCCCTGAACTACAACTTCCATCACCCACCGCGAGGGTTCGCAGGTTGCCCACGCTCTCGCACGAGCAGCGAGCCTGGAAGGCATATGAAGTTGTCTCAGGAGGGGAGGGGGAGTGAGAGTCACAATGTGCTCGCTGTGTGACAGGGAGCTTGGTTCCATTTGAGGGCCTGTGTCGCTCGCTAGTGGACGTTGTGTTAATGGCGGCGTTGGACTCATTTGACAGGGCCGTTCCATATACAGGTAGTCCCCGACTTACGAGCGAGTTCCGTTACAACGAGGCGCTCGTAACACGGAAATCTCGTAATTTGGAACGGCCGCCACGTGTCTCGTAAGTCCGGAATTTCGCTCGTAAGTTGGAACGGTTTTGCTAGCGCGACTACGAACACTCGTTTTTCATCGAAAAACTGCTTATGAGTGCATAAAAATGATCGGAAACGTGTGTCCACATGTTTAGCTAACGAACTGTGGTGAAAAAACACAGAAAAACTCAGTATTTTTTGCGTTTTTTCCAAAAATTTGCCAGCTCGTAAGTCCGGATCCTCGTAAGTAAGAGCGCTCGTAAGTCGGGGACTACCTGTAATGTGGACTCATGTTGCCCAGTTTTTTTCTTGGTCTTAATAGAGGTGGGTCGACAGACCGTGCTGAACGACTGTGTGACCTCTTTATTGACCCTGTTTTTGTGAAAAGGCGGTGTTTTCGTGCTGATTCGCAAAACAGGACACTTCACATTTTGAGCTTTTATTGTCTGAAAACAATAATTGTTCTTATTTACAGTACACACACGGCAAAAAGTGTTTTGTGCATTGTTGAACAAACTTGACTAGTCAGTCTGGGTTTCTTGACCGCAGTCTGTGGTAGAAAACAGTCTGCTCTTCTTTTTCCTCTGGGGTGAAGAGGCCTGGATTGTTCCTGGAGCTGCTGAGACATTAGGCTAACTTCTGCTTCCTGTCTCTGCTCGTGGACGCCGTCCTAGACTGTCCAGACTGTCCAGCTTGCCTGGGGACGAACCGGTGCTTGGACCAGGCCTGACCCTGCGGTGAGCGGCCGCTTGGCTCTGAGGCGGACGGAGCTCTTTACTCACCTGAGTCTAGGGTTGGACGCTTCTGAGCAGGTCTACGTGGAAGTGAATGCTGTCTCTGTGGCGCGTTCCTGTGCTCACTGGAGTCCCTCTGGTGTGAAAATTGCTTCCTGGGCAAACCTTCACTCAGGGCCTCTTCCTGTTTGCGCCTCTGGTCACAGCGGTGCTGAATTTTCTCCAGGGCGCCTCCAAACAGTCCTGAGGGCTCCATAGCTTGGTGGAGGAATGTGGAGCGTTGGCTCTTAGGCAGCTCTGTCAACGTGAGCCACAAATGCCTCTGGGCCACCACCAACTCGGCCATGGCTTTACCTTGTGCGATTGCTGCAGCACACATCAGGCGGAGGATGAAGTCAGCTGTCCTGCGTGTCTCCTCCAGCGCGTCAGCAGCCTGCTTCATGGAGTTCGACTGCTGGAGCTCCTGCAGCTTCTCAGCCTGATAGGCCTGGAGCATGGATGCCATGTTCAGCGCACGTGCAGTGAGGCCTTGAGCCCGGTAGCTTTTCTCCTACTGGAGTGCTGTTGTGCGGCACTGTTTACTCGGGAGTGTCGGCTTAGAGCTAGAAGTCTTTGGCGCCAAGTACGCTGCCAGAGTTTCGTCCATCAGCGGCATGTGGGCCAGGCCCGCCGCCTCCATGTTTTCAACGTCCAGGAACTGGGCCAAAGGCAAGAAGAGTGGAGCTTTCGGAGCCGCCCATGAGCGGGTCAGCTCGGTGAGAAAGTCTGGAAACACAGGCATTTTGTGTCTCACCGGGACCTGCTGCCTTTCCAAAAAGTAGCTGCCTGCCAGTCTGGTCTGTTTCTGGCGAGGTGGAGGTTCAGGCCAGCTCACCTTCAAAGTCTCAGCTGCCCTGCGGCACAGTTCGAGCAGGGCCGTGCTGGAGCCGTCCATCTCGCCCTGAGCTGGTGTCGCTCCCTGGGAGAGGTCCTCGGAGTCTCCGTCGTTTCCCTGTTCATCGTCCACATCCGACATGTCACATGAGGCCGTGAGAGATGCTTCATCTGAGTGAAGGAGCTCACGTGAGTCGAATTTGGAGAAGTTGGGCTGGGCCGAGCTGTCCCCCATCTCCTCATCGAGGTCCACTCGGTCCCCCCAAGACATGGCCGCGGTCCCCTCCATCGCGTCAGCCTCAAGCTCAGCTGAGGGCCGGTTCGGGTGGGAGCGGGTCTTTCGTTGCGCTAGCTTTCCCCATCATCTTGGCCACGAACTCCACGCGCCTCTCCCTCACAGCCAGACAGAGCTGGCTGCAGTGTGTGCACGCGTCTGGGTTAGCCAAAGTGGCCTTAGCATGAACCATACCCAGGCACACGGGGCAGGCCTCGTGGGTATCGGACGCAGCAATGACAAAGTTGCAGTTGTTCGGGTAGGGCCGTGACCCGGGACTAGCCGGTCCTGTAGCCTTGCCCGAGTGCTTTGTCTTCCTCTTCACCTTCTCAGGAGCCATGGTGGTGGAAGGCGTTGAATTTTAGTCGTGCTGTTCGATGAAGGCACCTCTGTTAGACGAAGCTAACAAGTTAGATGGAGCTAACGGTGAGAGCGCGCGGCTAGTTAGCAAGAGCTAGCAGGCCGTGAACAGCGGTTCTTCTGGGCTTAGTTAGCCAACTAAGCAGTTTGCGGGATGGTGCTCTCTCGTGATGCCTTAGGTAGGGAGCGTGCTCGCCTCCGGTCAGGCAGTTTAGCCAGAGAGAAAAGATCCCATGAAGATTCAGGTTTAAGCGAATGGTGAAGTGCGCAAAAGAGGTCGAACGTGAGGCGTACTCCGTCTTTATTCCAGAGGGGCGTGGCCTCTGGAGATGTAGACGCCTCACTTGCCTTATAAGGCGTGATTGTAATGCTTCAGGTGAACTGCGCGGTGGCGCAATTCCCATATATATGTGTTGCACTGCAGTGACCTGATAAAAGGGGAACTGTCCAGATGATCTGACTGAAAATAGTTGTAATGTTAAACTACTCTAATAGGCCTGACACACAAGACACCAGCATTTATTTCTAATTTTAAAGCATTTTATAATTAGTTATTGAGAGAAAACCTAGAAAATGCTTTAAAATGAGAAATAAATGAGGGTGTCTCGTCTGTCAGGTCCAGTAGAGTAGTTTAACATAAATTTTGTGTCAGTGGGTCACATGCCATGAAAATTATTGTGCAAAAACCACTGAATGTCTGATTTCTTTGTTGTAGCTTGATGTAGCTTTGAACATTTACAAAAGCTGATACATTCATTCAAAATCAGTGGTGTAGTCTACGTGATACTCGGGTATACGGAGTATACCCAGTAAAAAAGCTCAAGAATTTCAGTATACCCACTTAAAGTAGCCAATGATACATGACATATCATTAGACACGTGTCATAGATATGTTAAACGCCAGTTAAACGCTTCCGTAACAATCTATCAGTATGCAACGCTTTGCTTTGATACTGTTGTATAGATTCTATAACATGTTTTAATACAAAGCCAACTGTTGTACAGTTTGTTGTTCATTTATTCAAATATAAGATAAATTTGGAAATGTTCAACATGCTTAAAAATCTAAACAGATGATTACATTGTACTAACCAGTGTACAGGGAGTCCCCGACTTACGCGCGAGTTCCGTTCCTACGACTATCTCGTAAGACGAAAATCTCGTACGTCGGAACACGAAACACGTGTTCTCGTAAGTCCGGATTTTTGGTCGTAAGTCGGAAAATTCATGCTAGCGCTACTACGAACACTCGTTTTTCAACACAAACGTTCATACTAGTTCATAAACATGCTCAGAAACTCGTTTACAAACGGTTAGCTAACACACTTTCATCTAAAAACACATAAAAGTGCTGTATTTTTTGTATGTTCTTTACAAATTTACTGTTTGTTAGAGAGCTCGTAAGTCCGGAACCTCGTAAGTAAGAGCGTTCATAAGTCGGGGTCCGGTAATTACCTGTACTTTGGTTTCTAAGCACAGTACACCCACTACAAAAATGTAGACTGCATCACTGTTCAAAAGCAAACTTAAAGTTGAAGTATGTAAATATTTTTTATAAAAGTTACATATGTTTTCTTACATATTTTTTAAAACTGTCACTATGTTGTGACAGTACAGTATACGAAAGATAATCTGTGAAAAGACTGAGCTCCAAGACTTGAGGTCTTGGTTTCAACTTGGTCTCAGACCCCAAAAGTCTTGGTCTTGTCTTGGTCCCAGTACTCTGTTCTTGGTCTTGACATGGTCTCGGGTTAGGTGGTCTTGACTACAACACTACTAGAGGGTCCTCGACTAATATGGTAAGCCAAGTGTCTCGTTAATAGGTAAAAGTGGCTATTAATGAGACACTTGGCTTGCCATACAGGCCACCTTTGTACACGCTCTGGAACTCCTGGAGAAAACGTTACATCAGTTGCATTTTGTGATGGCTGCAGTTACCGCCACACAAATGAGGTACTGTAATGTCTAATCATCACACTGCTACAATAGATTATTGTATGTTTCACCATATATTTTTAAAATTAAAAATAGGATATAATTTCCAGCGTAACAAAGAATTTTTTTGTTTTTTAGAATTTATTTACATAATCATTTAACACAATGCTAAAATAAGTGTGTACATTCTAGTTTACACTGTTATGCGTTTGATTTGATTTAATCTTTTTGTTTTTTGTTACCTCAGTGCCAGCTGCTCCAGTCCTTCAGGGGAACAAAGAGCTGGAAAAGGGGCGGAGCAAGCCTATATGGAGACCTGCAGATTGGGTCATAATAATAATAATAATGAATTTAATTTATAACGCACTTTTCATTAATGAAAATCTCAAAGCACTACAAAGTGCAACAAAAATCAAAGATCAAATAAAAACAAGTGATAAAATCAAGTAAAATCAATGATAGTATCAACTAAGATTAAAGGTAAAATCATGTGGAGGCAGAGAAGGCACGCTTAAAAAGAAAAGTCTTTAAGCCTTTAAAGTCAACTAGTGACTGTGGAGCTCTCAGATAGTCAGGGAGGGAGTTCCATAGGCGGGGGGCAGCCACACAGAATGCCCGGTCTCCCATGGTCCTTAATTTGGTTCGTGGAATGTGAAGTAGATTACTGTTCTGTGATCGTAGAGACCGGGTGGATGAACATGGTGCAAGAATGTCCTTTAGATAGTCAGGTGAAGTTTCGTGTAAACATTGGTGTGTAATGAGAGCAGTTTTGTACTGAATTCTGTAGGAGACAGGAAGCCAATGGAGGTTATGGAGAATGGGTGTAATATGTTCAAATCAAAAAAGGCGTTCAATACAAGATCAACTGGACTTTATTTGTTACAGAAGACGTTTCGCTTCTCATCCGAGGAGCTTTATCAATTCAATGAAACAGACTGTGTGCGCGTGTGCGCGTGGAGTTATAACAGTCTTAGGAGTCACGCACCAACATACTGTTATAACTCCACGCGCACACAGTCTGTTTCATTGAATTGATAAAGCTCCTTGGATGAGAAGCGAAACGTCTTCTGTAACAAATAAAGTCCAGTTGATCTTGTATTGAACGCCTTTTTTGATTTTATCATGTCCTGGACGACTGAGAATCTTCAACAGCAATATGTTCAAATTTACGAGCTCTCAATAAAATCCTTGTTGCACTGTTTTGAATATACAGTATTGAAGCTTCTGAAGGTATCTACCAGGGATTCCAATAAACAGGGAGTTGCAGTAGTCGAGCCTGGAGGAGACAAAGGCATGGACGAGTTTCTCAGCATCAGAAAAAGTTAGAGATGGGCGAAGTCTGGAGATGTTTCGAAGATGGAACCACAACTTAAGATCATGGGGGGGATTTCCTAATGTTAGTTTCAGTTAGGTGTTTGTGTGTTTTCCCCTTTTTTTATGTCTTTGTGGGCTGATCAGCCAGTTCCCCTTTGTCTCATTTACCAGGTCTGTTTGTTTGAGTAAAGTTCAGTTACGTTGATCTCTTTTATGGGCACAAATTTGTTAATTTCTATGATTTACCAAAGTTTTTTTTTTAGGGTTAAAAAAATAATAATAATTTTGGACTGAATCTGTGCTTGACTGTCCTTTTACCTCGGTCCATTGCAGCCGCACAGGTAAAATGCAGCTAATTTGACCATTAAAGTGCATTTATTAAAGAAAAGTTAAACTGAGACACAACTTTGCTATAATTTCAAGCAAACAAATAATTATTTTTAAGTGCTAATCTTGTTAAATGTTTGGTAAAATCCTCCCATGCATGCTCCTGTGGAAGCAGCCAAACCATTTTTGGCACAACACCAGCCCACGTTTTCAGGTGGTCAGCAGTGACGTATAACTACCGCGACACAACAGCAGTGATGTATAATAAATGCCAATTATATAGCAAAGCAATTTTTTTCCCCACTTCATTACATATGTTTGTACTGATGTGACCTATACGGCAGCAAGTACAGTAAACCTGTGGAGCAAACGTCAGGTCAGATTGGACCAAAACAGAACTTTGTGGCGTAAATGAAAAACTCTTTATGTGGCAGAAACCAGTGGTTCCTCCAGAAAGGTGGCCAGATGGAGGCCATGGCCAGTCATGGGGTGGCACACCAAAACCAAAAGCCAGAAGATGTTATTCTAATGCTGTTATAAAAATGTGACACAGGAATAAATAAGTCACCTTCTGGTATACATACTCAGTTTTTTATTTTACAGCTTAAATTAAGGATTAAGAATAAAGAATCAGCACAGTTCTCACTTAACTCACTGAATCACGTCCTTTATCTCGTTTAAATATGCATTAATATTGCTTTTCTGAGACTGTATGCCAGGATTCTGCTGTTCAAATTACACCTGTTGTTTTAATTCAAGGAGGTCATTAAAGTTTGATCTTCATGTTCTGAATGAACTTTTTCTTTCTTTTTTTAACCACTAATTGATCAAAAGCATTTTTAATTGTTTGAGCTACTTTAAGGGGTTGATACCTCCCACCCCCAATTAGTAAAAACTAATGCTTCACGTCACAACTTTGTTGAGAAATGTCAAACGTTGACGTAACGTCCTCTGAGACATCTGAGTGCTGACTTTGTCCTTTACATTGTGAGAATTCCTCCAGAATCCTTGAGTCATTGAATCATTTTATATTCTGCAGACAGAGAAATATGCTAAATTCTTACAATGTTTCCTTTCAGACATTAAGAATAATCATTTCAATGATGTTTCTCACACATTTGTTTTCAAACTGGAGATCCTGAATTCCTCTTTGCTTCTCAAAGACTCGGACAAATCACGATTCGGATCACCTGCTGAAACCTGCTTGAATATTTATTTTTATATACTGTATATTTTATGACTTTATTTCCACCATCTAAATGTATATATACGTTTTTTAATCTTTTTAATCCTTTTATTTATTCTTATTTTTATTATTTTTCTTTCCTTATTATATACATATATGGATCTTACATTGTGTCTGAAAATAAAGAAACTACTACTACTACTATATAATGTGTTACAGAGGTAAGATGCAGAAATTGATGGAAAATATGAAATGTTTTGGGTTCTTAACATAAAAAATATTTTTGTTTTGTTTTTTTGTTTTTTTTTGGCTCATCGGACACACCACAACACATAAAGTGTATCTGCAGTTTTTTAATTCTGCCAAAAGTCTTTTAAATTTATTTTATTTTCTCACATATTGGCAATACAGTTCATAACATGGTGGTTTCTTCTTCACTTTTACAAACACTAAAAAGAAAACAGTACAGTAGATATTTGCTGCATCATACGGCGGCCCTAAAGTGTAAATGAACAACATTTTTAAAAATGGAATTACATTTGAAAAAAACAAAAAACAGAATTACATTAAGCCATAGCATAAGTGGCCTAAGCAAGAGTGGCCCTGAATCACATTAGAAAAAACAGAATTACATTAAGCCAAAATGGAAGTGGCCAACGCAAAAGTGGCCAGAATCACATTAGAAAAAACGGAATTACGTTAAGCCAAAACGGAAGTGGTCAAAGCGGAAGTGGCCGGAATCACATTAGGAAAAAATGGAATTACATTAAGCCATAGTGGAAGTGGCCGAAGCGAAAGTGGCCAGAATCACATTAGAAAAAACAGAACTACATTAAGCCATAGCAGAAGTGGTCAAAGCGGAAGTGGCCCTGAATCACATTAGGAAAAAAAAGGAATTACATGAAGCCAAAATGGAAGCGGTCAAAGCAGAAGTGGCTGGAATCACATTAGAAAAAACAGAATTACATTAAGCCAAAATGGAAGTGGCCAACGCAAAAGTGGCCAGAATCACATTAGAAAAAACGGAATTACATTAAGCCAAAACGGAAGTGGTCAAAGCGGAAGTGGCCGGAATCTTATTAGAAAAAAAAGGAATTACATTAAGCCATAGTGGAAGTGGCCGAAGCGAAAGTGGCCAGAATCACATTAGAAAAAACAGAACTACATTAAGCCATAGCAGAAGTGGTCAATGCGGAAGTGGCCCTGAATCACATTAGGAAAAAAAGGAATTACATGAAGCCAAAATGGAAGCGGTCAAAGCAGAAGTGGCTGGAATCACATTAGAAAAAACAGAATTACATTAAGCCATAGCGGAAGTGGCTGAAGCGAAAGTGGCCGGAATCACATTAGAAAAAACAGAATTACATTAAGCCATAGCGGAAGTGGCTGAAGCGAAAGTGGCCGGAATCACATTAGAAAATGGTAAATGGTAAATGGAGCTTATTTATATAGCATTGATGAAACAGAATCACAATTGAAAAAAATGGAATCACATTAGAAAAAACAGAATTACATTTGAGAAAACAAAATCACATTAGAAAAAACAGAATTACATTAAAGCTGCTATATGTAACTTTTCTAACAATATATTTTTAACATATTTCTTCACTCTGTCACTAGATTGATGTTAGAGAGGTAATCTCTGAAAAAAACTTAAAAAAATATTGTCCCCTTGCTTCTCCAGGTGGTAAATAAGCATTTCTAAAAAGAAAAAGTGACCCGCCATTTTCCAGCCAATAAAAACAAAGTTTGTAACCAGCCAATAAAAACCGAGCTTGAATTTGAATCAGCCAATAAAAACAGAGCTTGAATTTGAATTTCAACAGACCACAAGGGGGCAGAGCCATATATGGCTCTGAGGGGGAGGGATCAGAATGCTTTGCTTGTTGAAATTTTTTTCTAAGTGCTGATGTTCTACAGAAACTGCAGACTTCACCTTTAAGCCAATGTGGAAGTGGTCAAAGTGGAAGTGGCCCGAATCACATTAAACAGAATTATGTTTGATAAAACAGAATCACATTTGAAAAAACGGAATTACATTAAGCCAAACAGGAACTTTTTTTTTTTTTTTACTTTATTAACAGCGTAAATAAAGCAGCACAAGTAAAACTAAAATGCAAAACTGAAATGTCTGTCAACAAAACTTCATTACCTAGAAGATCCTTCCGAGTTTCACCAGCGTCACATCTTCTTTAAGCTTGAACAAAACATTTTCCACAGTCTAGCATGTATCTCCGTTGTGTGTGTACTGTACCTGTATATTGTTCTGTTTTTCAGTTTTGCCAGAAGCATAAGTACCAGTTGGTATCTTAATGCTCCAGCGGAAAGTTAAGCTCCTCTGCAGCCTATACTCCTAGGTCCACATCAGGGGAATGGGTTGCAGGTGCTGCTCGTTAAGACGCCATCTTGGGCCTCAGTGGCTGCAGAAGGCTGAACTCTCACAGTAGCCATTTTGGTCAAACCTTGTAAATGACGTTTATCTCAAGTGGTGTAACGATTCTCTTCTACTACCATACAAAGTCAGCGGAACAGCTATAAACCTGAGTGAGCTATGGTCCTTTTGGTGCATCTAAGGTTAATTAGCTGTGGCAGCCATCTTGAAATGGCTTGACTCCAGGAGTTATTCAGTTGTAAAAGTACATCAAGTGATTTATTTCTTAGAGTTTCAGTGGAACAAACACAGACACACACAAACTAAGGAAAAAACATTATCGCCTGCAGGAGTAACTAGGAGTGCAGTCCTGAGCACCTGCTGTTACGTTAATCAATAGCAGAGTTTTATCCTCTGCAGCCTGTTTAGTGTCGATTCCGGAGTCAATGAGCTGTGATTAGCGCCTGCCTTCAACTTCTTCATGGGCTTTTCATGCTAACGAGCAGCAGCTCAGACACAAACATTAACTCCCCTGTTCTCTGAAGACATACTTAAAAACACATCAGCGTGCACTCACACACCAAAGACCCACAAACACACCCACTCAGAGCCTTCCGTCTCGTTCTAAATATAAAACCGGCGCATCCAGAACTCAGGACCTGTTCTTACCAAATCATTGCATAAGTAATAGTAGGTTGTACATACAGTGAGTAATGTTGGTGGTGGAAGGGAAGCCCCATTAAGCTGCATCCTTGCGTGTTCATTGACAGAACAAAGCCTGCCATGTGTCTCATATATGCAGCTGTTTTGGTGTTCAAAGCTGCTTCATGTTTGTGCCCCCGCTGATAAGATAATGTTTTTTGTTTTTGTGTGTTTTGGTGTGTCTGTTAGCACAATTCTCTGAACAGATCTTAATGAAACTTGCAGGAAGGAATCATTTGATATATGCCTACATCTGATAAACTTTTGAGGTCAACTTGAACCAGGATGGTAACCACAGCCAACTGAACCTTGAAAACACAAGGATGGTATAATTCAGCCAACTTTACAGATATGAATCTAGAATTTGTCGCTTGTTCTTGTTCCCAAGTTGATCACAATTGACCAAGATCTTTCTTTAAAACGTTGCCATTAACTCTTAAAAAGTCAACTCTGTCTGTCTGTTGGCAAAATAACTCCTGAACCTCCAGACATAATTGAACGAAGCTTTCGGGAATTAATCAATGAATGTATATTTACAACTGATTACTTTCTCAAGATAGCTAACACAGCTAACCAACCTTAGATTGTAAAAAAGGGGTCAAACTTTTAGCCCCTGAATACACTTACTGTTTTACAACTCATTTAATTAGATGCAGTTGAAAATTAAAAAAGAAAATAATAATAATAATAATAATAATAATAATAATAATGTCTTTTCCTGTCATCTGCGTATGTTTCACCAAGTTTGTTAAAAGTTAGTTGCTAAATAGGAAGCTATGGCAATTTTAGAGAGGTTTAAAAGATGAAAATTTCTCCCACTGATCAGACCGTCCCAATTCTGTGGTTTCAAATAACACTTTTGGGTCAACAGGTGACCATGAAAGTTGCTTTAAAATGGAGAAGAGCATTTATACCAAATTTCTACTTTCCTTTTATTGAAACCTTCATGTCCGGTGTGGGACTTTGGATCTCTGGATATTAAGCCAAATGCATCAATTCACTTGTTGCAGTCATTGGGGTATTGTAACATACGTGAAATCTCTTAACATCGCACAAGACTTTGCATAACTTTTTTTTTTCTTTAACCAACATCACCATTACTCAGCGTGAGATGATCTCATTCTAACGCTCTGAAAGACAGCGGTTGACATGCATTCAAGGAATGCTTCCATATAAGGCTCTTCTACCATGGTCACTAAGACTGTCCAGGCTGTAGGAAGGCTTGGTGGTTCGAAACTCCTTCTATTCAAGGTGGATGCAGGCCGTTGCGCTCATTGGGACAAATGTTTCTGTGCCTCAATACAGTCCTGTTTCTGAGATCTACGGACAATTCTCCAAACTTGGTTTGTGCTCTAACACTCACTGCCAACTATAAGACCGTGTACAGACAGGTGGGTGTCTTTCCAAGTCACGTCCAGTCTACTAATTTTACCTCAGGTGAACAGTCAAGATCTAAACACATCTGAAGGATGATCCATGGAAACAGGATGGGAGTCATATTCATGTGCATGTTCCATTTTTAGTGTTTATTTTTAAATACATTTGCAAAAGTATTCAAAACGTTTCCCCTTGTCAGTGCAGGGTATTGTGCTTAAGATTATGAAAACAAAAAAACAAAAAAAACAAAAAAAAACATAAACCGTGATGGAATGAAGCTGTCCCAAAAAATGTGGGAAAAGTTAATAGCTGTGAATAATTTCTGAATGCAATGTTTTTCTTTGGGCAAAAAAATGTAAATTGAGTTAAATATGGGCGGTATGACGGTGCTGTTTGTAGCGCTGTTGCCTAAAATCCCTACCAGAGGTTTTTCTGGGTAGAGTTTGCATGTTCTCTTCATGCATGTGTAGGTTTTCTCAGGGTATTATGGTTTCCTCCTACAGACTGAAAACATGCATGTTAGTCTGATTGGCAACTCTAAATTGTTCCTAGGTGTGAGTGAAAGAGTGAATGGTTGTTTGTCTTGTTTGTTTCTGTGTCCCTGTCATGGACTGAGACCTGTCCAAGGTGTCCCCCGCTTCTTGCACAGTGATGGCTGGACATGGGCACCAGTGACCCCGTGATCCGGAAAAGAAGAAGCGGGTAAAAGATAATGGATTTATGGATGGAATGGATGATTGATGGATGGATGGATGAATGGATGATGGATGGATGGATGGATATTGAATGAATAGATGGATGTTGAATGAATAGATGGATGGATGGATGGATGAAGGGATGATGCATGGGTGGATGGATGGATGGATGGAATGGATGATGGCTGGAATGGATGATGGCTGGAATGGATGATGGCTGGATGGATGGATGAAGCATGAATGGATGTAAGATGAATGAATAGCTGTATGAATGTATGGCTGGCTGGATGAATAGATGAATGGATGAATAAAAAGAATTGATGGAATAATGAATTGATGGATATTGAATGAATTGATTGATGGATAAATGATGGATGGATGAATGATGAATGAATAGATGTATGTATAGATGAATGAATGAATGAATGAATGAATGAATGAATGGATGGATGGATAGAAGTTACATATTTTTGAAAAGTATAAAATTACACAAACAAAAGTAAAAACATTCTTCCTGATCTCCTTCCTGCAGCTCAAAACATTCACTCTGTCCAGATGTTGCATTTTCTTTTCTGATTTTTGTCAGAATCAGGTGTGATTTGAAAAGCAGTGAAGTACTAAGGTTCAAACAAATCTGAAATAAATAGTAAACAGAGAAATACGACTCAGCTGCAACTGTGCAAGAAAATGTCATTTGTTACTTTTCACTGATTGAAACTGGAACTCGTGCACAATGGATGGTGTGCACGTGTGTTTGTGACTGGTGTGAAAATAAACAACAGTTTTGTGTTTTAAGAGCATCACGCCTCCTGCCAGGCAGCAGTGTGTTTACAGTGGGCGTCTGTTATTGGACTCTGGTTTCAGACTTTCCACTCGCTCGTGTCGCTCAACGCCACAACAATCCAAACAGTCTGAGCCCATGGCCGTCCTAAACAAATCGTCTCAGGGCTTTATGAATGTTGTTGAGGTTGTGGAATGACTCGGAGAAGTTCCTGTCATTCTGAGCGAGTTTCTGCCGGCAGACACAACAACATGAGCAACACAAACATCTGGGCAGCCTCTCCACCCAAGTCTTAAGGTCTCCGCTTAGTTACGGAGTCCAAAAATAACAAGATGAGGCATGATTTTATCACACACATACATATACACACACACACCACACACACAGGTTTGTTTTTCTGTCTTTGTGGGGCCACTGCATTGACTTCCATTCATTTTTCATTCATTTCTATAGCCTAACCCCAACCTTTACCCTAAACCTAACCATTACCAATGCATACCTTACCCTAAACTTAACACATCCTCAATTCACACCTTAGTCCTATACCTAATCCCTAACCCACCAACGGGACTTCTTCTTATGGGGCCTGGGCTTTGGGCCCCATGAAGCAGTTGGTCCTCACAATTTGGTATAACTCAGAAAAATGGGCCTCACAACATAACATAAACAAGGACACACACACACACATTCTTGTTAACCTTCCAATGCACAACCGAGAGTTGATTGGTTAATATTAGTTATTTTTCATAGCTTTAAAGTGGATATTAAAGCGATTAATTTAAGTGATTGTTTGTTTAAAGTTATTATATATATTCTTCTTTTACAAGTAAATAAGGGGGCAATATAAGAATTTTTTTCTTCTTTCTGCACTCTTTTCATTCAGTGTTTTCTTTTGATGAATTTGTTTTCTTTTCTCTTTTAAATAAATGAATAAACAAATTAAATAAAATATTACATAGCTTTACATCTGCTAAGTTCATGGCATAAACCAGACATGTTCCCGTTTTTAGTATTTTACATTGCTTTATAATGTGGTTGTTTATGTTTTTTTTTAAATACAATTTTCTTGTGATTTTCAATTCATATGCTTTTTATGATTGTCTACTACTGATAAACATCTCCTGGAGGGTAAACTATATCTTGACTGCAAGTATCAAGCTGTGAAATCTTTCATTTTCTACAGCTGATAGCTGTTAGTCATTAATTATGAAGAAGTTTAGCAACTTCTCGGTAAACATTCGAGCTCTGTGGCTTCAGCGGTGCGTTTTTCTTGTTCAGTCCTGGGCGCGCAGTCTGATTACGGTCAGCCGCTCTCAGCCTGTCCCTCCTCTGAGACGGGCAGACAGAGCAGGTCAGATTGGACACGGCTGGCAAGGGTCAAGCTCTCTGTTTTGGTTCAGCGAGAGTAGCGCCCACTGAAGCCCCGGAGCTTGAATGTCCAACGTAAAACTAACTTGACCGTGGTTTAATGTGGCGCTATGGCTCTGCAGACATTACACGTTGCTGTCTTGCTGTGTTTAGTGTAAAATACTGCAGCGGACATGTTACGGTGAAATTTTGGCTAGCTGTTAGCTACAGGACTGCTCAGTGCTCACTCAGTCTTCATGTTGTAGCTGGCTGCAAACTATGAAATGGATTTCCTGAATGTAAGGCTGGGACACACCTCTGTTCAGGAAATCCATTCCATAGTTTGAAGCCAACGTGTGGAGATGTTTCATCAGACACATACAGTATATGCATCATGGATTGGAAATATTGGCAGGTTGGATCAGAAAAATCCGATACGTAAATTATGCTGGTATCGGAGGCCGATACCAATACCGGCTCGGATCGGCCCCATCCCTACATAAAGGATGCATGCAGATTGAGATTTCTTTAACAAGTGAAAATAAAATGGTATTTAAAATAAAAGGTAACAAAAAACAGCTAGGTTGCAAGACGGTGTAGAAAACTAAAAACAAGAATGTGTCTGCATTGTTTTTTCCCAGGAACTTAACAGATGTTTAAAGCTTCTTAGAGAGGTCAAGGTTGAGAGCTTCAGATCTTTTTGCAAGATATTCCAAGAAACAGGAGCGGAGAAGGCCCTTTTGCCTAGTTCAGTCCGCACTGAGGGAATGAGGCATGTAACGTCCTGAGAGTGCAGATTGTAGCTGCACTCACGCAGAGACATGTAAGAGGAGTATTAAGGCAACAGACTAAGAAGTGATTTAAAGATGAAAATGTACCAATGAGAGAGTCTGCGTGAAGTTAATGATGTCCAGTTAACCAGTGAATACAGGGTACAGTGGTGGGTATGGTAGTTATAGCTAGATATGAATCTTAGCGCACCATGATAGGCAGCATCCAACATCTGCAGGGTGCTTGAAGGGGAATTTATCTAAATAATGTCACTGTAGTCAATGGAAGGGAGGAAAGTCGACTCGCAGTTACAACAAGGTGTTTCCTAGCATTCAGAGTTAGACAAGATATGTTTCTGAAAAAGAAATACAATTTAACTTTCAGTTTCCTTACTAGGTTTTCCACGTGAAACTTAAAAGAGAGATGCGAATCGACCAAGATACCCAAATATTTGTAGGAATCGACAAGCTCAATAGGGGCACCATTCAAGGATAAAATCAAAGGAAGAATGGCTGGGACTGACTTCCTGTTTGGAAAAAAAGCATCTTTGGTTTTGTTGGTGTTTAGGACAAGTTTGAGATGAAACAAATCTGACTGGATGATGTTGAATGCAGACTGCAAAAGCTGGAAAACCTTAGCAACTGTCATCAGCATAGAAATGTAAGGATGCATCAGGGATGCTCTGACCTACATTACCTATACAGTATACTGTAGATTATAATGAGTGTGCATCCTAAGACTGTGCCTTCTGGTACACCATTGTTGACTATTAAATAACTGTATACTGTATATAAGTATGAAAATTTAGAGTTGGTGTAAATTTTCATACTCTTATACCACTATGCAAAAAAACTCAGGACAGTGTTAGTTTTACTATTTTATGCTTATGTCTATTATTATATGTTTCAGTGTTTCAATGTTTAGATGTTTACTGTTGCACCGAGGGACTGAGAGAAACGCA
Organism: Garcialebias charrua; assembly: GCA_038048925.1. NCBI lineage: Eukaryota > Metazoa > Chordata > Actinopteri > Cyprinodontiformes > Rivulidae > Garcialebias > Garcialebias charrua. Next base: position 25,696 of record JBBPBX010028315.1, read on the forward strand.
ATTTCGGTCCTGTGTATGTCCTGTACAGTACATATTGCAGATCTGACAATAAAGTTGACTTTGACTTTGACTTTGACTTTGAACTGTTGAACACATTGCATCTGATCTGAAAGATAGTTGGAGAATCAACCAATGGTGTGTTCTGAGGAACCCATTTCTGAAAGCGTATGACATAAGATGTCATGGTCTACAGTGTCAAAAGCTTTAGACAGGTCTAAGAAAAGTGCAGAACCATAATCATTGGCGTCCAGTGCTTCAACAATGTCATTAAAAACCTTCAGCGAAGCAGTCGTTGTGCTGTGTTGTTTCCTGAAACCAGACTGATAGAGGTAAGATGTTAAAATGAGTCCAAATACTTTTTGATTTGAGAGCTTATCAGTTTTTTCTAGAACCTTGACCAAAATGCAGAGTTTAGAGATACAACAGAGTATAGTTTCTACAACAGTAATGTGTTTGTTTATCTGTTAGTGACCACAAATGGGTCATTTTTATTTAAATAAAGTCATGTAATTCTTTGTATGTAATGGTTTCTTTAAAAAAATATTCCTTCTTGATGACAGAGACTCTTCTTGGGTATTTGTTTTATTATTGCTTGCAACCATGAGGGCCAATATTGTAATTGTGTGTTTCTCTTTCTCTGTTAGCAAAATAAATTAAGTAACACTAGACAAGTAAAAAAAAAATCGAGTTTTAAAGAAACTTTCATATTATAATCCCTGGATTATAATAAACTTTCATATTATAATCCCTGGATAAAAATCTACAGCTAATTAACTTTTGGAGTCAACCCAGTTCAAGATGGCCACCACATTTTGCTTGACATTAGCAAACACAAAAATGCAGCTAATCAGTTTTACAGGCATTGAGGTAAAATTTGATGTTGTAGTAGCTGAGAGTCATTCTCAACTTGTACTTTGTTACCAGTTGTGCCGCTCAAGGTGGCTGCATGCTAGAGTAGCTCTCTTATACTCATTCTGATGTATTGCTTTTGAAAACATTAATTCCTCTTTTTTCTGGAGATAAATCGCTTTTTTCCAGATGATTAGTCCCTCTGGTTTTGGATGCTGTGCAGTTGGAAGGATTTTTACTGAAACATTTTTACTTATGGACATTTGATATGTTGTATAACTATAGCAACAAGGTGGCTTTCTACAACTGGTAACTGCTGATTAACATCTCAAAAGCTCAAATATTACCTCAACTCGAGCCCCAAATCCCAAATGAGTTGAAAAGGAGGTGCCGTGGATGCATTCCTGTCTACCTGGAGGTGGTGTTTGAGTGCTTGACCGCCAAGATCTTAGAAGTAGTGGGAAATATGGCTTGTGACAGTGGGAGAACTGAGATCAACCCCTGGCACCTTCATTTTTGTCCACGGCAATGAGGGCCTAGGCAGGTTGCTGGGAGGAATAGCCATCGCTAAGGGAAGAGTTCTGCCTGGCATTCAGGTAGTTTTGCTGCACAAGAGGATTGGGAGATCTGCTGGGTCTGGATGGACGGATTGGCATCTGCAGCCAGTTTCTTCGGATCTTCTATGGGACGGACTGCTACAAGAGATCCTTCCTGCGCACAACTATCAGCATCTAGAACAACACTTAATGAAACCAGGACAAGCTACAACTACAATTAATTTCCCTTTGGGATTAGTAAAGTAATTTTGATGATGATAGATTTTTTTATTTACAGTATATTGTTTGTGTTCAAAACTGTACCAGTAACTATTGGAGCAAAACATGGCTGTCTGTTAGCAAAATATTCAATGATCTGTTTGACTGTTTTCAATGAAACTCTCAGAACTTGTTAAGTGTATCTACCTCTACAGATGATTAATGTTTAAAGTCATCCTGATTCAAGATGGCTGCCGCAAATGGCTATAAATGTGTCGACTTGAATTGTATTGAGCAAAAAATTGGTGTGGTAGTATTGTGATTAGGTCACATGAGATCTTTCTTTAAAACTTTGCCATGACTATTTGTTCCAACTGTTTTGTTCCAACCATTTTGTCTGATATCAAATTCTCATAGTCTGTTTTTGTGGATTTTACAAGCGTCCAACCCAGACAGAAACATTGTCAATAAAAAAATCTGATATGGAATAAACGTGTGGGTATTCCTGCGTGTATTTGCACCCGCTGCGGATGTTCTCAACCATACGTATCGGTCAGAATGCCCATTATCATCCCCATGCGGTCAGATTGCCCCTACTCTACCTCCTGGGAGGTTTACAGGTATGTTGTCACCGTTATAAGCGATGACAGCAGGCTCCGTCTTTAGCTACGTGTTAAAGTTTACAGTAAAGACTCTGACGTTAGGTTTAGGGTCTTGGCTAGGTTTAGGCACAAGGGTAAGGGGGTTAGGTTTAGGGTTGGTCCTCTGGGTCAGGTTTAAGGTTAGGTTTAGGAAAACGGTTGCATACGCTGAAAAAAACAAAAACACTACACTTTCGGGTTTACGGAAACATGCAGCCTACTCACAGCGATAATAACGCTGATAACGTTTCTTAAATACAGTAATAATAATAATAATGAATTTAATTTATAATGCACTTTTCATTAACAAAAATCTCAAAGTGCTACAAAGTGCAACTAAAATCAAAGATCAAATAAAAACAAGTGATAATTAAAAACAATGATAATATCAACTAAGATCAAAGATAAAATCATGTGGAGGCAGAGTAGGCTCGCTTAAAAAGAAAGGTCTTTAAGCCTTGTTTAAAGTCAACCAGTGACTGTGGAGCTCTCAGGTAGTCAGGGAGGGAGTTCCATAGGCGGGGGGCAGCCACACAGAATGCCCGGTCTCCCATGGTCCTTAATTTGGTTCGTGGAATGTGAAGTAGATTACTGTTCTGTGATCGTAGAGACCGGGTGGATGAATATGGTGCAAGAATGTCCTTTAGATAGTCAGGTGAAGTTCCGTGTAAGCATTGGTGTGTAATGAGAGCAGTTTTGTACTGAATTCTGTAGGTGACAGGAAGCCAATGGAGGTTATGGAGAATGGGTGTAATATGTTCAAATTTACGAGCTCTCAATAAAATCCTTGCTGCACTGTTTTGAATATATTGAAGCTTCTGAAGGTTTTTGCCAGGGATTCCAATAAACAGGGAGCTGCAGTAGGCTAGATTGGACAGTTTCGCTGCTATATATGGGGATGATAACAGATGATAGCGCCCATTGTATGGACTGACAACATCCGAACCCGCTGGTATTCCTACCTTGTAAGGTATGACACCAATCACAGCCACTCATAAAAAAGATTTCATGATGGGATTCTCTCTCGACCAACTTTGTACTCTGTACTACAACTTTGGCCACGGCTCCGGTTGGAACTTCTTCACAAAAATCAAGTTCAGGCATGCTTCAGTGTTGCCAAATGGACACACATTTCTGTTTTTGTGCTGCATATTCACATTTAATCGTCACTCTTTGCATCATGCGCCTCACCCTGACCATAAGAGGAGAAACTCATTCAAACGAGTGGATTTCTTGCCTGTCTCTGCTAATCTGGACAAGTAACCAAGGCCTTATTTATTATCGGAAACACGCGGAAGCAATAACAGTAACAGACGCAGGAATGGCTTTTTCTATCTTCTAATCGTGACGAGAAATAAACCCAGACTAGATCAAACTAATTCTGGACTCAGTTTTATTCTGTTTGTTCCTTTTTTTTTTTAACCAAATCAGAACATGAAGTGTAAAATGTGTTGCCCCAGGGAAGTTAATCATTTAAAGCACACACACACACACACGAACACACCCTCTTTGTGCTTACAGCTGTGAGCCAAGCACAGGTCTATAAAAGCGTACCTATGAAAGAGCAGAAGCACAACTCTATCAGCAGGTGACACACACACACACACACATACACCCACACCCACATTCCAACACCCAAATTCAGATCCAGATCAGTTGCAGGACTGTCAGTCTCCAAACACTCTTCTCCTGGGATATGAACCCCCTCGTCATCATTTGTCTGCTGTGCATCGGTAAGTCTGAACTTGTACTTTTATCCTCACACTTCAAGTCACTGAGGTGTGAAGGCAGAAGAAGGCGTGAAAGAAAAATGTGAACGTGCTAGTGATGACTTGTCAAGCAGGAAATGGCGAATGTCTGGTGTTTTAAAGGAAAGCGTTCATCAGAAGCACCTCTAGTTGTTGGAAAGCTGCAGAGGCTTTCTAAGGTAGCTCAGATGAAATGAGATGGATACAGTTGAGGAAGAGACTGGCTGGACAGGTTTCAGGTGTTCTGATGCTTCTGAAGGTAATTAGTCCTGAAGCAAACGAGCCAGGATTTCTGAGGATGCTTTTTGAACAAAAAACAGCAGCAAATCTTCTGACAATATTAAAAACTTTTTAAATGATCTCATGAGCACAAAAGTATTCATAATTCTTTATCTAAGTAACAAGAGAACATGCTGCCATTGTTTGCTTTTGGAAAAAGCACAAATTAAATCTTAAACCCAACACTGAACCTGTGCTGTTCCAGCCTGAGGGTTTTCCTCCCTTCAGATATCAGGGACTGATATACAATATAGATGTTTTTTTATTTATTTTGTATTTATATTTTTCATTTAACAAAATGCAAAAATAGTTGCTTAACTTAACGTATACTTCACAACTTTTAGAAGACTACAGATTTAAAACTAATATCTGCATTTTGGATTAAAACTAACTAAATTATGACAATTCCAGCTGTTCGTCCATTTCCAGCCTGTTATTGATAAAGTATGGATGAATGCAATTTTTTTAAAGCTGATTAATAAATCTATCTCTGCACCTAACCAAAACCTTCTTTCAACCATAAGATTTTTTTTTGTGAATGACAAAACAAAAGAAACAGTTGAAGAAAATCTCAAAAGTTGAAAGAAAAAAAACCCAAAGCTTTATTTTTCTGTGAAAGCGGTGCTCATGTTATTCCATGAGCTTTAAAACCTCCTGACTTTTTTTTTTTCATTATGTTTTGCTTTCATGCAAGTGTTGACAGTTTCACAAAATGTATTTTTGTTGACATTGCACATAGATTTACACAAAAGTAGGATTTTTTTGTAGGAATGCATGTCGCCCACTCATGTCTAAGACCTCAAGTGATTTGTTATCCCTTGAGGATGCGTTGAGGATCACTCTCAGCTACTACCACATCAATCCTTGGCTTAATTTCCGTAATGCTGATGGAGTTACAGTACATGTGTTTTTGTCTTTAAGGGTAATTAGCTGTGGTAGCCATCTTCAGACTTCACAAGTTAATCAGTCTAAGTTAATATTTTGCTAACAAGACAGACAAACACAGAGACACAGACAAACCTTTAAAATGTGCAATAAAAAGGACATTTGATGCGAATCAAAGATTAAACTCTTCTCTCTGTTTTTTTTATGTCCATTTTGATTTCATGTGATCCTGTTCTTGTGTTTAACTGTTTTCCTGGTTTAATGACGGTATTACTGTACGGTGTGTTTTTGCAGTTGTCTGCAGTGCTCTGGATGCTCAGGGATCTGAGGCCACCTACTCGACTGAACTAGCCAGAGGTGGTCCAGCCTCCGGGGAGGGCCTCGTAGGTTCACACGACCATGATGAACAGGAAGTAGACAAGGAGAATTCAAGAAGAGACCACCAACTTTTCTCTCTTCATGGTATGAAAACAACTAAGCTGTTCTTCCATAAAAATCCACTTCGGCAACATTCACCGATATCATCTTTTACAAAAAAAAGTATGGCATTCTTTTAAGGACTACATATTGCTCGATGCATTTCATGACACCATTTTTGTCTAAGATCATCTTATGTGCATTGTGATCTAACACTCAGATTGTGTGTTTTTAAAGACTCTCGGCTACTGTCACATCAAAATTTAGCTCACTACATATAAAATTGACAGTTATGTAAATGTTTGTGTTGGCTTTTGTTGATAACCTGAGGAAGCCATCTTGAATTGGACTGACTAACAAAGTTAATCAAAACCACCAAAACAAATTTTAGCCTAATTTCTGTAAACTGTGCTGAATATTAGCCACTTTCATGTTTTTATGTTCAGTTGACCTTGGCAGCCATCTTGAATCTGGTTGGCCCCAAATATTAAATACTTGCAGAGGCACATCTGATGTTCACTTTCTGTGAGTTTCATAAAAATGTATCCAATCACTTGTGACGTTAGTCAAGTTCAAATTCAAGAATCTTCATTATCACCATGGGGCAATTTGTTTCACAGTCAGCGGGCACACAAAACATCAATACTAGACAAGACATCAAAATAACAGATCATCCCTGTTTGTTGAGAAACCTGATCACTACAGGGATGAATGAGTTTTTCAGTCTGTTCATCCTACATCTGGGCTGCAGACATCTGCGTCCAGATGGAAGCAACCTGAACTCACTATGGCGTGGATGAACAGGATCTGCCAGAATTAGCCTGGCCTTGTTCATTGACCTCGCCTTGGGTTAGAATATATATTTATATATACATATATACATCTATCTATCTATCTATCTATCTTT
>JBBPBX010028316.1:4918-28754 GCA_038048925.1 Garcialebias charrua
ATTTTATGGAGATGCGTGTCGTAACCACGAAACGTCGTAACTTGAGACTGTCGTAAGTCGAGGACTACCTGTATTCTTCTTCTGGCTCTGGACAAACTTGCCCTAATTCAATAAACCTAGCTCTAAACTTAAACATATTATAACCGCATATGCATAAAATGAAGCAATAAAAACTGACTTAAATCAACAAAGTTCATGCTCAGTAATCCAGGTAAAATAATCCAACAAAGTTCAGTCAGGTACAAAGTCTACAATAAACTCCTTCCAAGCTGTGTACAAAAGTGGTTCAAAACTAAAGAGGAAAACTATGATTTACGAGAGAAGGGTTTATTTGAAATACCAACGGTTAGGACAAATATTAAAAACAACTGTACTTCAGCTAGAGGGATTCAGGTGTGGAATAGTTGTAGTAAGGAGTTTCAACTGTGTTTTTCAATCTTTAAATAAAAAAAAAACATATAAAAAACATTTACTAAACAAATATAATAGGACTTGAGTGTTTTTTTCAGCTTTTCTTATTTTGTGTTCTGTATTTTTATGAGCTGGTTTAGCTTGAATTTGTTGATGTGTTTGAAAAAACAAATATGCAGGTTAATATTCTGCTATTTTGATTTTGATGTGTAAAAAAGTGAAGGTGTAAAAAGCTTGTGCTTTTGCCTACAAATTTTTTTTTTGGTCCACAATTTGTGTATCTTTTGGGTTGCTCATTATTTTTACGATTCTGGTTTGGTTCAGAATCTGTGTGTGAGTTTGGGGATAGGACTAGATAAGCCATTGCTTTTTCCTGTTCCCTTTTTGAACATTTTGCTTTGTTTCCAGAATTTTTCGGTGGAAATATTTACATTTTTATTTGTTTATGGTATTGTTTAAAAATTTTAACTGTTCAAAATGAAATAAATCTAACTTCAGTATTTTCTGGTGTATAGGTCGCATTGTCCAATTATCACCAATAGATTGGAAAAATCCCTAGATAGGTCACTGGTGTATAGGTCGCACCTACGTTTAGCTCTGCTGCAAATGTCTGCCACAGGAGCGCACAGCAAGGCTTTTAAGAAGATTAACACTTAAAAACAATTATTTGTTTGATAAAAATTATAGCAAATATATGTCTGAGCTGAACTTTTCCTTAATAAATGAACGTAATTGTGAAATGAGCTGGATTTAAAAATTTGTTTTGCCGAAAGTGATAACAAGCCATATATAGGTCGCACCGGTGTATAGGTCGCAGGCCTTGAAAAAACCATAAAAAGGTGCGACCTATACAGCGGAAAATACGGGTAACTCTGCTGTTTTTGTGCCATCTCACAACCACAGTGATTAAAGTCTCCACCAGTCACTGCTTTAATAGTAGCAAAGTGTTAAAGTTTAGGATAATTTGTAGCGTGTGAAGAAGGAGAAACAAACTGATCTGCAAGCAGTTGCCTTTAATCCTTCGAGTGTCAAAACCAGAAACAGAATGAATGAATTTACACACGAACACTTCTTCTTCTTCACCTCGTAAAACCTGGGGAGCACCTCGCTGGCTCCTCCTACTGGGTGAGAGAGAGATGAGGCCACATACCTCACCAACACACCACAGCCCCCCCCCCCGAACACCCAGAAGGGCAAATACAAAACATATCAGTCTCTCACAGGGGCCCTAATCAACCTGCCGAACCGACTGCGTCGACTCGGGGGCGGAGAAACAGCTGGCACCCGTGCAGGAACAACATTTTGTGCCACAGGGGGAGGAACACAGTTGGGGGGAGAAAACGGAAGATGGGGTCGAGCAGGAGGGCGGCCGCGTCTAGGAACCTGAGCCGGCAACACCTCTTCATCAGCCAACACATAGGCTGGCTTCAGGCGGTCCACTGTAACCAGCTCTCTACGCCCACCCATGTCTAAAACAAAACTTTTCGCGCCCCTTTCGAGCACCCGAAACGGCCCGTCATACGGAGGCTGGAGGGGCGAACGGTGGGCGTCACGTCGCACAAAAACAAAACGGGCAGACTGGAGTGCTGTGGGCACAAACGCCTGCGGGAAACAATGGTGCACAGGACCCGGAACCAAAAGACTACACAGTACTCTGCTAATAGGGGTCCACCGCTTCGGGGAACCGTGGAGCGGCAGCGTCTAACAAAAACTCTTACCTGTCTGGGAGAACTTTTTCTGTCATGATAGGTGATCTGTCCTCCTCTTCATCAACCCCTCTGACCTCTGGCGTACCACAGGGATCTATTCTAGGGCCAGTCCTCTTCTCTCTTTACATGCTGCCATTAGGATCAATCATTGCACGTCATAACCTGTCTTTTCACATGTATGCAGACGATTTACAAATCTATCTGCCAGTCACTCCCAACCCCTCACTCAGTTCAAACACTCTTGTCAACTGCTTAAATGACATTAAGCACTGGCTCTCTCAAAACTTCCTCCACCTAAACACAGATAAAACTGAATGCATTTTATTTGGTGCACCTGATGACACCAGCAACATCCTTCCCAGTCCCAGTTTTGGTTTTCCCCTCCCCCACTTCAACCCGGTGGTCAGAAATCTTGGAGTGCAGCTTGACTCCAACTTAAAGCTTGATAAACAGATCAGTTCTGTTGTCAAGACCAGCTTTTTCCAGCTCCGTCTGCTCTCTAAAGTAAAGTCATTTCTCAGCCGTGGTGATCTGGAGAAGGCCATCCATGCCTTTGTGACCTCCAGACTTGATTATTGTAATGCTTTGTATGTTGGTATTAATCAATCCTCCATCTCCCGTTTACAGCTTGTACAGAACTCTGCCGCGCGCTTTTTGACCAACACACGAAAATATGAACACATCACTCCTGTCCTGTCCTCTCTACACTGGCTCCCGGTTCAGTTCAGGATACAGTTCAAGCTGCTGCTGTTTGTTTTCAAAGCTCTGAATGGACTTGCACCTCTCTACATCTCAGAACTTTTGGAAGTCCACCAGCCCGGCAGAGCTTTACGATCTGCCAGTCAACACCTGCTGGAGGTGCCTCGCTCAAGGTACAAACAATGGGGAGACCGGTCATTTTCTGTTGCCGGCCCAAAAGCCTGGAACAGCCTCCCCCTTGAGCTGCGTGCCACCTCTGATCTGACTCTGTTCAAAACCAGACTGAAGACCCACTTGTTCAAAAAAGCTTTCAGTGTGTAACTTTTATTACTTTTGGTATTTTAGTATGTAGCATTTTTTATTTCCATTGCCTTCTTTTATTGCTGTTGTTTCTTATTCTATTTTCATTGATTTATTGTTCCAGTTTATTCATCTTTTTATCCTGTTAAGCACCTTGGTCAATGCAAGGCATTGTAGGAAGGTGCTATACAAATAAAGTTTATTATTATTATTATTATAAAAACTCCCCTGGGATTCGTAAAGGCTGACCAAAAACCAACTCGGCCGATGAAGCGTTGAGGTCCTCCTTAGGAGCTGATCGCAACCCAAGCAGCACCCACGGCAAACGCTCCACCCAGCCAACGTCTGTTAGCGCAGCACGTAACGCCGCCTTAAGAGACCGATGGAAACGTTCAACCAACCCGTTAGCCTGAGGGTGGTAGGCGGTAGTGCGATGCACCTGCACCCCCAAGGAGCGCGCCATCTCGGACCAGAGCCCTGAAATAAACTGGGGACCTCTGTCTGAAGTGATGTCCGAGGGCACACCAAAACGGGCAACCCAAGTGGAGAGGAACGCACCAGCCACGTCGGAGGTAGTTGTGGAAGAAAGAGGAACGACCTCCGGCCACCTGGTTGTGCGGTCGACCACTGTAAGCAGGTGTGTGAAACCCCGTGATGGGGGCAGGGGACCAACTAAGTCCACATGCACGTGGTCAAAACGCTTGGCTGGAATGGGAAATGGTTCCAGTGGTGCCTTAGTGTGCCGGTGCACCTTGGCACGCTGACAAGCCACGCAAGCCGCTGCCCAACTCCTCACCTCTCTGCGTAAACCAGGCCACACAAAACGTGCGCTGACTAGTTTCACAGACGCGCGCACACCTGGGTGCGAGAGAGAGTGAACAGAGTCAAAAATGCGGCGGCGCCAACCTGATGGAACCACTGGGCGTGTCCGGCCTGTGGAAACGTCACACAGGATCAAAGGACCGCCCTCTCCCAATTTGACCTCCTCTAGCTTAAGCCCTGAAACGCCGGCACGAAGGGCAGTTATATCAGCGTCTCCCGGTTGGTCAGCGGCCATGGCAGAAAAATCTACCCCGAGGAGCACAGGACAAACGAGCACCCGTGACAGACAGTCTGCCACTGAGTTGGATTTTCCAGCCACATGGCGGACGTCCGTTGTAAACTCTGAAATGGCCGCCAAGTGCCGTTGCTGACGCGCTGACCAGGGCTCCGAAACTTTAGACATTGCAAACGTGAGTGGTTTGTGGTCCACATAAGCCGTAAATGAACGACCCTCCAGCAAAAAACGAAAATGCCGTGTAGCTAAGAATAGCGCCAACAACTCGCGGTCAAAAACGCTGTACTTGCGCTCGCAGTCCCGCAATTTACGGCTGAAAAATGCCAACGGCTGCCATGCGTCGCCAACGCGTTGCTCTACAACGGCCCCCACAGCTATATCTGAAGCATCAGTTGTCAACGCAATCGGGGCCTCTGAATCTGGATGGGCTAGGAGTGCCGCACTAGCTAACGCGGACTTAGCACCATCAAAAGCAGTGATCCGGTCCGGGGTCCAAACCACTGTGTCAGTCGCCTTCCTCGAGCGCAGGGCCTCGTAGAGAGGCTGCAGGAGATGGGCTGCATTGGGAATGAACCTGTTGTAAAAGTTCACCATGCCCAAAAACTCCTGCAACTTTTTAACCACCAGAGGACGTGGGAACTCTGCCACCGCCTGCACCTTGGCAGGCAATGGAACTGCACCCTGCGCGGAAATTCGATGACCTAAAAAATCGATCACCGGTAAACCAAACTGGCACTTAACCGGATTAATGATCAAGCCATGTGCATCCAAGCGCTGAAAATTTTCTTTCAGGTGCAACAGGTGCTCCTCGGTTGACGAGCTGGCCACCAAAATGTCGTCCAGATAGACAAACACAAAATCGAGGCCACGTAACACGGAGTCCATCAGCCTTTGAAAAGTCTGTGCTGCCCCCTTTAGTCCAAACGGCATGCGGAGGAACTCAAAAAGCCCAAAGGGGGTGATTACTGCAGTTTTAGGTACATCGCTGGACTGCACTGGGACTTGATGGTAGCCGCGCACCAGATCCACCTTAGAAAAAATGGAAGCACCCGACAACCGAACAGAAAAGTCCTGAATGTGCGGAATGGGGTAGCGATCAGGCGTCGTCACGTTATTTAAACGGCGAAAATCGCCACATGGGCGCCACGACCCGTCTGCTTTTGGTACCATGTGAAGGGGGGAGGCCCACGGGCTGTTAGAGCGTCTAACAATACCCAACCTCTCCATGGTACCAAACTCCTCTTTAGCGATGGCCAGTTTAACAGCGTCGAGGCGGCGTGCACGTGCGAAAACGGGCGGCCCCGTGGTAGGGATGAAATGCTCGACCCCGTGTTTAGTTTCTGAAGAGGAAAAAGCAGGTGTAGTTAAAGAGGGGAATTCTGCCAACAAACCTTGAAAAACATCTCCTGAAACTAAAACATTAGCATGAGTTAGCGGCCCAGCCCCCCCAGATACACATGGGAAAGTTGCAAAAGTTACAGCGTCAATAAGTCTGCGGTTAGCAACATCTACTAACAGTCCATGAGCACATAAAAAATCTGCACCGATAATAGGAACAGTCACTGAGGCAACAACAAAATCCCACTCAAACTCACGACCATGGAAAGAAACTGTTGCCCGTCTAGTGCCAAAAGTTCCAATGGGAGAGCCGTTAGCAGCAGTTAGCAGTGGGCCACTGCCTCGGCTTGCTAATTCAGGTCCAACAGGGTGGACCAAACTCTTCTGGGAACCAGAGTCAACCAGAAAACGACGTCCTGACAGGGAGTCTGTGACGAAGAGCAGCTCACCTCGCTCGCCAGCGCCCACAGCTGCTACTGAGCGCCGGCTTCCTCGTTTCCCGACACCCATGTGCATGGTGGGATGCAGCGCTTAGCTTTGTTTGCGAACCTCCGGTGGTAGAAACAAAGGGAGCTCCCCCGCCGAGTTCGCGCGCCAACAGCTGAAACCGCCGCTGGCTCCTCCATCTCCGTCTGCTCCGGCTCCACCGATGTACTCTGCACCGCGAACCGTCTGGTAGCCAGCAGGACCCGGTCCGCCTCCTCCGCCAAACCCCGGTAATCACCGGTAGATAAACAAGGGGAATTGGCCAAAGTAGCCCTCACTTGCGACGGAAGCTGGCGCAGGAAAATGTGAGGGAAAAGGAAACCCCCGTCGTCTGAACCAAGTAGCGACAGCATTTTGTCCATCATGTTCACAGCCGTGCCGTCACCCAAACCCGGCAGCGATAGCAGTTTATCAGCCCTCTCAGTTGAAGTCAAAGTGTACCTTCGAAGCAGAAACTCTTTGAGGGCGCCATATTTGTCCACGTGCGGCGGGTCGCGCAGCAGCGGCATGGCTTTGCGGGTTGACTGCATATCCAGAGCCGACACGACCAAGAAGTACCTGGTTTCATCTGCGTTCACGCCTCGGAGGCGAAAGAGTGCCTCGATGTGCTGGAACCACGAAACCGGGTCGCTCTGCCAGAACTCCGGGAGCTTAACACTCGCTGCGGAAACAGAGTCGGCTGGGGTCGGCTGCAACAGCTGGGCAGACGTCGCGGCTGCGGGGTCCGACGAAGAAACAACATCCTCGTCTGATCTTGACATATTTCACGCGGGTCACCACTGTAGCGTGTGAAGAAGGAGAAACAAACTGATCTGCAAGCAGTTGCCTTTAATCCTTCGAGCGTCAAAACCAGAAACAGAATGAATGAATTTACACACGAACACTTCTTCTTCTTCATCTCGTAAAACCTGGGGAGCACCTCGCTGGCTCCTCCTACTGGGTGAGAGAGAGATGAGGCCATATACTTCACCAACACACCACAAATTCACATTTTTAAGGACCACACAATCACATCCAGGATTACTCTGGACAGATGAGACAGAATGAAATGATATTTGGGTCTTATGCAATATGGTTTTCTGCTTTCATTGAGAAGTTTTCCTTCTTAACTTCATGCCTTTTTTTTTCTTAGGGTTTCTTTGTTGGTTAAATTTATGGACTCTGCTCAAACTTGGAGTTTTGCAAACAAATTTAAACACACAGCTGTCCATGCCAGCCAACAAGCTCGTTTGGTACAATGTGAAACCCAAAGTGGAAATGTAATTTAAAAATTAGTGGGGAACAAGAAATGCAAACAAAATGCAGGCTGGTTAAATTAGATAATTATAACTTTTTTCCCCAAGAGATTCCAAATAATGTGTTCCATACATTCCTCGCTCTTCTTTAATGTTGGAGTCCGCCTGCGTGGGACTTCTGACAAACAGAAATGCTGCAGTTGTCGCTTAGTTTGAAATTCATGTTTCTATTTATTTCACAAAAATACTCTTTGACATGTACTTTAATTATTTCATGTGTTTTTCTCAATCAAATTTTCATTCAACCTTTATTTAGGCAGGTTAATCCCATTGAGCCTCGAGGACTCATTTACAAGAGAGACCTGGCTACAAACAAAGAATGATGACAACAGCACCAACAATAGACAATCAAGACAGGCATACAGATTTTTTAAAATAAAAATTAAATACAAAATAAAAAAAATAAAAAAAAACGTTGAAGATTTTAGCCCGTGTTCTTCAATTTTTCCGTGAACAATTTATCTGCTGAACAGTATTTTTCACTAAGCACCACAACAAACTTGGAGGCAGTTGGGTGGGGTGTTCAAGTTCAAGTCAATTTTAGTGTCATTCACATCACATGTGGTACATGGGGTGGAAAGAAATTATGTGCACAGGGTCCCAGTTACACCCAAAAATAGCAAAAATATAAAGTATAAAAAGAAACAGTAAAAAAGGATCTATGATAAGACATGAGATGTGCACTAAACGAACACCAAACGGTACGCTAAAAGATTTAAGATACAGGCTAAACTCTAATAACGTAAAATAACACGGCGTATCAACAGCAGCCCGAACATGAGTCTGTGGTGAGCAGATGGATATGAATGAATACAGCAGCATGAGATAATCAGCAGCACAGACAAGTCACATTTCACCAATTAAAGTGTCATTTGTTGTGGGTTGCAAGATTGAATTAAGGAAAAATGAGGCAGACACGTGGATCAGCTTCAGTTCTCTGTTAACTTTCCCTTTCATTTTCTTTCTCCTTCACTCTGTACAGCATCTTTTAAACATGCAGTCTAGACCGCCCTCATGCAATAACCATTACTTCAGTTTCAACAGCATGAGCACAACATCTTTACAGTGATTTTTCTGGTTAGGGATTTAGGATTTATGAGATTAAAAAAAAGCATATTGACCACACTATTCTCCTTGAAATTTTGAACAAATGTGGTATTAGAGGACCAGCATTACAGTGGGTGTGACTATTTGAAAGATAGGAAATAGTTTGTACAAATAAATGATGTAAAATCTGACCTCTGCAATATCACATGTGGAGTTCCTCAAGGCTCTGTACTTGGACAAAAGCTATTTATTTTATACGTGAATGGCTTAGTAAATGTGTCAGGACTCCTTAAATTCATTCAATCTTTATTTAGGCAGGTTAATCCCATTGAGCCTCAAGGACTCATTTACAAGAGAGACCTGGCTACAAACAAAGAATGATGACAACAGCAACAGTAGATTTTCCTAGGACAATCAACAATAGACAATCAGAAGAGAGAAATACAGATTTTTTTAACAAGTTAAAACAAAGATACAGTATCAAAGTAGCAAAATAGACATATTATAAGGCAGATGTAGAAAATATAAAACAGGAACATGTCTGCGTTGGTTTTTGCCAGGAGTCCAACAGATTCTTAAAGCCATTTCGAGAAGTCAAGGTTGAGAGCTTCAGATCTTTTTGTAAGATATTCCATGAAGCAGGAGCAGAATAGGAGAAGGCCCTTTTGCCAAAGTTCAGTCCTCACTGATGTGTCCTCTTTGCAGATGATACAGCATTTTTTTGTTTGGGTAAAGATATAGAACAGATGTTAGAGTTGATGAAGACAGAATTTGTCAAAATACAAAGTTGGTTTAAACTTAATAAATTATCATTAAATCTAGATAAAACTAATTACTAATCATACTCTTATACCACTATGCAAAAAACTCAGGACAGTGTTAGTTTTACTATTTTATGCGTATGTCTATTATTATATGTTTCAGTGTTTCAATGTTTAGATGTTTACTGTTGCACCGAGGGACTGAGAGAAACGCAATTTCGGTCCTGTGTATGTCCTGTACAGTACATATTGCAGATCTGACAATAAAGTTGACTTTGACTTTGACTTTGACTACATGATATTTGTAGAGTGAGTGAGGTGAAGTTTTTGGGTGTTATCATTGATGACAAACTGACATGGAAACAACACATAAATTCTGTAAGAATAAAAATAGCTAAATCGATTGCAGTACTGTACAAAGTCAGAGACCTATTGAATGATAAAGCTCTGTATTTGTTGTATAACACAATCATTGTTCCACACTTAATCTATTGTATTGATGTTTGGGGGAAAGCGTGTAAAACAATCACAAAGCCTATTTTTGTATTACAGAAAAGAGCTGTAAGAATTATCACTAGAAAACATTACCGTCATCCATCAAGTACATTATTTTATCAACTGAAGTTATTGAAGTTCCATGATTTGGTAGATTATAATATTTTATCAGTTATGTATAGGGCTCAGAATAACGCATTACCTTTAAATATCCAAATGCATTTTGTTAAAAGACAAAGTTGTTATAATCTTAAGGGGACAGAGATGTTTGTAAAACCACAATTCAGAACTAGTTTGAAGGGACGTTCTACCTCAATCCAGGGAATTAGATTATGGAATGGCTTGGAGAATGTAGTTAAAAATGCCAAGTCAATGTTTACATTTAAGAAAATGATCAAAACTAAATTGTTTAAAAAATATATATGAAGTAGCGTAATGTGTATTGTATTAGTTAGAAAATTAGAAAGAGTTATTCATTTTGTTCTGTTACTGTAGATTATTTTTTGATTGAACTGATTGTTTGAAAAAGGGGGCAGATCTAATAAGATTTTTTTCTTCTCTGCTACCTTTCTTTTTTTATATACAGTATATTTTGTATGTTATCATTTATGGGACTGTTTTGTATTGTATTTTTTAAATGAACAAATTTTATAAATAAAAATAAATAAATGAGTCTAGCCTCAGGTTCCTCAGTTTGGTTCTACACTTAATGTGTAATGCTTTGCTGTTGTTTGTTTGTTTGTCCATTTGCCTGTTAGCTCAATGTCTCAACGTCAACGACTGATCTAAGTTTAATTTTCAGAAAGTAATCATTTGATGTGCATCTTCTGATTTACTTTTGTAATCCCCTCAGTTTAAGATGGCCCGCACAGCTAATCAGCTTTATCAATATCATCTAATGCAAAAATAGCCATAACTCTGTCAATTTTACAAATTTTGAGCTAAAACTTGTGGTAGTTGATGAGCGTCATCCCAAAGAAAGTTTTTGCAAGATCTTTGATTAACATGTTGGCATGCAAGGCAGCAGGCAACACTTATCCGTTCAAGAAATACTACTTTCATGTTTTTGTGTCTTTATACAGACTGTGAACACTCATATGCCTCATCAATGTCATGTCAGTAATGAAAGCATGCCCGTGCATTGTGATTTGGTAAGCAAAATATCTCGATTAATTCAACAAACATGCCATGGCTTTGAAACTGATGGTCATATTTATTTCCTTTTTTAAGTTTGTTGCTACAATGTTTGTCTACAAAACTCATTAACAAAAGCTCATGAACAATAAAAAATATAACATTTTATTATACATCAAATTGTATTGTTCCATAATTAGTGCCATTCCTCTTACGCCTTTCAACATTTTTTTTTTTAAAGGTAACATTGGTAGTTGAGCGCCTCTCACCTTCATTCAAATAACAAAATCAACATTTAAAGTGAACATAAATAATGAATGACTGCGTGGAAGCTGTTCAGGTTGACTTTATGGATCTCTGAGGTCTGAAAGATCGAACAGTGCAAAGCTGCTTCTCCCTTGTTTGCCTGCCTGGCCTGTTGGACCCCACAACGCAGCTCTCCAGAAAGACCCCCAAGCGATCTTGCATTGAGTGAGGCTGAGCAGCAAGCTGGAATTAAAGCTGTTTCACTGCGGTTACTTAAATAGTTGGACAGTGAGAGCATGGGGTGGCCCTGAGTCAAGGCTGAGGCTGTCTGAGCTCTTGAGTGGAAATATCAAGAATATGAGGGTGGGGGCCGCAGCATGCAAACTAAAGGAGAACAAGGAGGAAGATACTTTTCCCAAACTACTTAAAAAGTTTTGGTTTATTTGAGGTGAATGTATTCTTTAGTGTACTTTTTTTTTGCTTCAGTGTCTTTTCCTAATGCTGTCATGGAACAATATGAAGGAATAGATTATATAAGATGACACTATATCACTCAACAAGACAAAAACTGCTGCAGGTCGTTTAAAAATGACCAAGACAAGTCACAGAGATTACAAACTCTACAATATACTTTCACTTGTATACACTCCAGATCAGGGGTGTCAAACCCCTGGTACTTGGTACTTGGTACTTTTTACTTTTACTCCACTACATTTTACATTAAAGGTGCTATGTGTGACGTTCTGTTGTGCTCAGGACTTAGAAATATTTTCATCAGGTAAAAGCATTCTGCTCCCTCCCCCTCAGAGCCATATATGGCTCTGAGGGGGAGCCACAGAACTTGAGTTCTGCTCCGCCCCCTGCTGCATGTCCGCTCGGAGCCGCTTCAATATTCTGTGTTTATATGTTAATGAAACGTTCTAAAAAATAAAATAAAAACATGAAGCACTGGTCCAGCAACACAAAAACACCCTGAAATCAGCAGAGCTTCACGCAGCCACGTTGGACATGATTTAATTCGCTCGTGACTTCCTCATTTCTGTCAGTGGAGGTCTGGAATGCTCCGCCCCCACTACATGTCCTGTGGCAGACGCTGCGAAGTTCTGTGATTATATGTTAATAAAACGTTCTAAAAAATAAAATAAAATCATGAAGCACTGGTCCAGCAACACAAAAACACCCTGAAATCTGCAGAGCTTCACGCAGTCACGTTGGACATGAGTTTTTTTGAGAAGGTCCTGGCTGCAGACTGTAGCGCGGACCGGTGTCAGTCCCGGAAGTGGTTATTGCACTCCGGAAATGAAGGGGGCGCTAGTGGCGCTATTAAGGGGGCACTAGTGGCGCTATTAAAACACGCAACAACAACAAAATGAATGGAAATTAATATTTTAAAGGCACTAGTGGCGCTATTCTAAAAAAAAATAATGGAAGTTAATATTTTAAAGGCGCTAGTGGTGCTATTACAATTTTTTTAAATGGAAATTAATATTTTAAAGACAAATGTTTATTAAATTAGTTCTTCTTTTTTTTTACAAAAGAAACAATACAAGACAATCCCATAAATGATAATGTACAAAATATAAAAAAATGAAAGGTAGCAGAAAGAAGAATAAATCTTATTATATCTGCCCCTTTTTTCAAACAATCAGATTAAACAATAATAATCTTCCACCAACAGTACAAAATGACTAACTCTTTCTAATTTTCTAACTAATACAATACACATTACGTCATATATTTTTTTTAACAAATTCATTTTGATCATTTTCTTAAATGTAAACATTGACTTGGCATTTTTAACTACATTCTCCAAGCCATTCCATAATCTAATTCCCTGGATTGAGGTAGAACGTCCCTTCAAACTAGTTCTGAATTGTGGTTTTACAAACATCTCTGTCCCCTTAAGATTATAACAACTTTGTCTTTTAACAAAATGCATTTGGATATTTAAAGGTAATGCATTATTTGGAGCCCTATACATAACTGATAAAATATTATAGTCTACCAAATCATGGAACTTCAATAACTTCAGTTGATAAAATAATGTACAAATGTACATTAGGAACACTATCATCCATTAATTATCATACATGCACACTTATCCCTATTACAATTTTTTTAATGGAAATTAATATTTTAAAGACAAATACATTACATTAGGAACACATTTATCCATCCATTAATTATCATACACACACGCTTATCCCTATACTGTAGTGGGTTTGCCAGGGCTGCATTCCAAAAACTATAATATGCTTGGTTGCAGGTGAGCTCAAATATTATCGTTGTTTACCATAATGTGTCATTGGAAACTTCATAAACTGCACTCAAATATCCAATTGTTTCAAAACCCAAAGGGATTAATTAACACTCAGAGAGAGAAAGTAGTTTTTAGAACGTTTGTCAAGAAATGATCTTCAGCAGTCGGATCCCGGCAGTAGACGTTGCAAGAATGGTTCACTGTGGATGAATAAATTTGATTCTATATGAAAACATTTTTAAATAGTCACCGGATACATAAATTAAGCCTGTGTGTAAATTGTAACAGGTGTTATTCAATTGTTAAACAATGCTGTTACAATATATGTACAACTACTTTATTGGTTCTACTTTCTCTTTAATATATTAGAGCTACAATGTAACTTTGCCTGGAAACAACACCATTTCTACAAAAAACTAAAAAATGTAAATCAAAACTACAACAAAAGGAACACTCAAAAATGTACATAATGTTTAAATAACACATTGTGAAAAACAAAAGGATGACTGAACAATTCAAAAGGCTAATGTACTTCAGCAGAAATGATTTATAATAATAATAATAATAATACATTTTATTTGTAGGCGCCTTTCTTGGCACTCAAGGTCACCTTACATTGTCAATCATAAAAAATAAAATAAAAATAAACCAGACACATTAAAAACATAGAAAAAACAAGTAAAATGAATTTAAAAAAATAAAAAAAAATAAAAATAAATAAAAAATAAAAAAATAAGACAATTTAAAAAGATTTAAAAAGACATGTCACCAAAAAAGAACAACAATGTGTGACAACTGAAATGTGTGGACGACAGTGTAAAACAACTAATATTCTCCTTGCATTCAGTACTGACATTCAGGGCAGTGTCCAGGTATGCCATCAGAGTAGTAACGACTCCTCATCTTCCATTTCCGGTGAAGCCCACACAGTCTATATATGCCGTTTGCAGGAAGAACACGTAACAACAGCAAAATAATAATTAACACTTTATATCTCTCAGCATCATACCCTTTCCATCTGTACTGTCATGAAAATGCTGTGGAAACAAAACATTTTTTCTTGTTAAAAAAATCATTTATGGTTTCAGTGTCAATTGCACATAAAGAAATACACATATAAATTAATAGTTATGTGTACATTTTAAAAATTAACCTCAATTTGTGCCTTTGATACTTTGGCATAGGTGTGGTCATCAGCACACAGAGTCTGTAAAAATATAGATACAGTATTTTCAAAGTCTAAGATGAACCCAAGTCCAAATAACATAAAAACTGCTTCAACCTTTTTAATTGTTCTATACTGATTTTGTTTCAGATTTTAAAAATTAAGCATAGCATAAAAGTGCATTGTGAATGGACATAATACAATTTACATGATTCAAAACTACACATGTATGAATTTGAACTAAACTTTACCTCGTATTTTGCCCTCTCATCAGCTTTTTTCCACTTTCTCTCCTTTTGTAGTTCTTCTCTGAACCTTTGAAAAAGGACAAATTGAATATTTTCTTTACAAAACTGACTTATGTGTAACATGATGTGGTACAGTGCACCATCATTACCTCACAGGGAAGTTTCACAGGAGAGTGAGAGTCCACCATCTTCGTATTGTCATCATGTCATTCTGTGGACATCACAGGTTCACATTTAATGAAATCTCCAACCGAAAGCATGCACTCTCATCTGTTTCCTTACCTCCGTGAAATCAAATGGCGCTTCCATCACAAAGTAGAGAGCATACTGTGGAGAAACATGTGATTATGTCTTCTGAGCAGACAGGTGGCTGTGTTCCCTGCAAGTTGGTGGTTGCTGGATGGACAGGAGTCTGTGTTCCCTGCAAGTTGGTGGTTGCTGGATGGACAGGTGGCTGTGTTCCCTGCAAGTTGGCATCTGGTGGATGGACAGGAGTCTGTGCTGATGCCCAGCTGGACACCATGTTGACAGTCATAGTGTGTTTCACCAAATGATTCAGAAACCTGTCCCTTCTGTCAATGGTTAACAAACAGTATGGGCAATGAAAGTGTGTCTGTACAGGGTAGGCCACATCTGAAGATATGGAAATCTGCAGTAACAAAAAGAAATGAATAAAATTTAAAATATATAAACTACAGATATGTTTAAACAAGAAATGGTTCATTCCCACTCAAAATAGAGCAAGGACACAGTGTAATGTAATAGCTACAAACATACAACAAAAATGTAATAACACATCAGGAAATATACAAATGATTTGTTTAAAAAAAAGGCATGTCTGAAATGAATCACTTTATGTTCTTTAACATTATTCTTCCAGTTTTGCACGATTCAACAAGTAATTTTATGAGTCACAATGGCTTCCAGGTAATAAATTTATACAGCAAACAATTAATTAAAATTGTGAAAGTAATATTGCTCAAACAACCAAAGGGAAGTATTAACTAATTAATTAGATTTCCCCATTTACTCTGTAACTTTTGACACACACACACACACACACACACACACACACACACACACACACACACACACACACACACACACACATATATATATATATAGTATATATATATATACATATATATATATATATATATATATATACTATATATATATATATATATATATATATATATATATATATATATATACTATTTTGCCATATGTTAATACTTTTTTTAGTAGATTTTGTTGATATGCAACCTAATGCGAGTAACTTTACTGAATGAAGAACCTATTTTAACCCATAAATAAACATGACACGCAGATAAATGTTGTTTATGTTAGGTTTCTTCTAACATTAGTTTGTTGACTTATATACTAAAAATATATTGAAGTAGAGGGTACTACACCCACCTATGATGGCAGCTTGTAGTTTATTTAAAATAAAAATAAAAAAGACTTTCCAGAAATGTTGGTGTACAAAAACATATATAAAAAAAAGATTAACATTTAATGATAAAAAAACCACTATAAAACTGTTAAGAATGTAAATAAATAAATGAATAAATGATAGTGTAAGTGTAGTTTCACATACCGTTATGTTGAACCGTAGGGGACAGCAATATTAATGAAAAAAGTTTTAAGAAGGTAAAAATACCTTTTGCTGACGTGCGTTTTCCACTGTGGATCGTGTGGCCTTCACCTCTCAACTTGCGCTGACAGTGGTCCGTCTGCAGGCTACAGCGATCATGAAAATAGCGCCCCCTTCATTTCCGGAATGCAATAGCACCACTTCCGGGACTGACACCGCCGTCTGCAGACTGCAGCGATCATGAAAATAGCGCCCCCTTCATTTCCGGAATGCAATAGCACCACTTCCGGGACTGACACCGGTCCGTGCTACAGTCTGCAGCCAAGAGTACTTGGTTTTTTTTCCGCTCGGGACAAATCCATTTCCTCATTCCTGTCAGTGAAGGATGAAGCGACCACTTGACTTTTGGAAAAAAAAAAACAAAAGAAAAGTCCAGCTCTGGGATGAAGAAGGGATATTTAATACATTTGTGTCACATACAAAACAGTCCTGCATCGCTTTGCAATCCTTTGAATGAGAACGTGCGCGGCGCTGGGGCTGGGACAGGCGGGGGCGTGGGTTGGGGCGTGACAAACAACTCTGTTTTTATTGGCTGGTCATTGTCCGGGTCACTCTGTGTTTTTAGTGTTTTTATAAATGCTGATAGAGAAGCAAGGGGACTATAGTTTTTTTCAGAGATTACTTTGTCTAACACCAGTCTGTCAGTAGATAGTGACAGAGTGAAGAAATATGGGCAGCACGGTGGCACAACTGGTAGAGCTGCTGCCTCTCAGCGAGCAGGTCCCCGGTTCAAATCCCGGTCCGGGGGCCTTTCTGGGTGGAGTTTGCATGTTCTCTCCGTGCATGCGTGGGTTTTCTCCGGGTGCTCCGGTTTCCTCCCACAGTCCAAAAACATGCATGTTAGGCTGATTGGTAACTCTAAATTGACCCTGGGTGTGAGTGAGACAGGTCCCTCTTGTAAATGAGTCCCCGTGGCTCAACGAGGCTAGCCTGTATAAATAAAGGTTGAATGAATTGAATGAATGAATGTTAAAAATATATTTTTATAAAAGTTACAGACTGCATTACAAAGTTACATAGTGCATCTTTAAGTATCTGTACTTTCTACTACAATACATTTCTATAATGCGTTGAGTTACAAGTTACATTCACGTTGTGGTTTTTTTATTTGTTTGTTAGTTTGAAAGTAACCAATGGTGAGAGGGGAGTTGGTCCATTGAATCACTGCAAAGCGGGCATTTAACGTTAGCTTTCAAGAAGAGCTGGGCCAATGACTTATATTCTAGTATAGAAAGTTAAAATATTGTTCACTGTTGACCCATTACAAGGTTGACTAGACAGTATTTTAACTAGAGTTGAAGACAAACTGGAGTTGAAATGATCAGATATTCCTTTGTTAGGTCTAATGCTTCATTTTTTTCTGTCAGACAACTTTTACTTCAATGTGTTTACTGCAGTTAAAATGACACATTGGTTTTACTTTGTGTTAAATAAAAACTTTCAAAGGTATAATAATTCCTCTCTTGTTTTACATAATGCCATTTAACTCTGCATGTCATCCCTGAAATTCTGACGCACAGAATCACAAGTCCAAGTGTGCACGGTGTCACAGAGTAAAAACAATAAAAACATGCATTATCTGCAGCATTGTTCATTAAAATGACTCAACACTATTAATGGATTACAGAAAATATACATACGGTAGGCACACTTAATGATACAGTATGTAGACCATTGCACTATGTAATACATTCAGCAAGTACTTTTATTTGTACATTAATACCTTAAGTATTTTTAAAAGCGAGTACTTATTTACTTTTACTTAAGTAAAAATATTAATATGGTACTTCTACTTTTACTAGAGTACATTTTTGACTGTTTATTTGTACTTTTACTTAAGTACAGTACAGTGAATCAGTAATAATAATAATAATAATAATAATGTCTATTCCTGTCATCTGCGTATGTTTCCCATACAGTCTTTGTCAAAAGAAATGTCAAGCTCCAGGTGCTCAGTTGGTGTTGCTGAACCCAAAACACAGGCTTGGAGATGTGGATTTTTAAAGGGGACCAAATATTGGTTTTATAAATTTTTATGATATGTCTGTGGGCTATCCAGACCATGTCCATTCAATTTAATGCACAAAATAATTCTTAGATAATAAAATATCCCCTTTCTAGTTGTGCCTTTTCTGACTTCCGTTCTGAACAGGCTGTTTATGATAAGGCCACGCCCTTCAAAAATCTGTTTACATTAACTCCGCCCTCCAAAGGGGACCCTGAGTCAGACCCAGAGGCAGACGCCATTTTGGGCAGGGCAAATGAGGCGCTGACGCGTCGCGTAGGCCGCTGAGAAACATCCATAAGTTCACCCTCCATGTTAAAAACTCTTCGTCTGACTCTTTGAAAACAAGCAATAAGGCTGCAGAGTAACACACTGGCTGCTAACTGCTTAGTGCGAGCACCGCTTTTTTTTGACGGACCACATCCGGCGCGGACCGGATATGGTCCGTGAGCAGTCGTCCGGTTGATTTAAGAGCCCGTAAATAAGTTTTTTCGTTTTTACTGATAGATAATTAGTTATTAGCGGTACTGCATTTTAACAACAACGAAACATCGAACTCTGAGATGAACTCAGGAAAAACAACCGTGACGTCTTTTATACTGAAGTGGGTGGAGCATCACCAGGGGTTGCTAGGTGAGGGGCTGGACTCAGGTTGGGGTGGGTTGTCCTGGCGCTTGTGACATCACAAGCGCCAGGATTTGAAAACGAGACATTTATATCACTGAAAAATAAATATACTTAGAGTAAATATACCACTGGGTGCATTTTTTTGGCCCTAGGACTGTTTTTTTAAGAAGTACATAACCAAAGTTGAGTAAAAAAACCATTAAAAAGTGAAATTTGCATCTTTGGTCCCCTTTAAGGCTTTGACTGGACTCTGTGTTTGCCTTAAGGTAAATAAGAATGTGTACCACCTCTCCTAACATAACAGGACCAACCTTGTTACTGTGAAGATACTAATAAGCTTCAGAGCTTTTCAGATTGCTCATTGCTTCACCATCTGAAGCAACAGTCAACAAAGTAGCTAAGTATGCTAGTAGCTAAATATGCTAGTGTACGTTATTTTCGGCCACT
Organism: Garcialebias charrua; assembly: GCA_038048925.1. Taxonomy (NCBI): domain Eukaryota; kingdom Metazoa; phylum Chordata; class Actinopteri; order Cyprinodontiformes; family Rivulidae; genus Garcialebias; species Garcialebias charrua. The sequence continues at coordinate 24,306 of JBBPBX010028316.1, forward strand.
TCTTCAAGTCGTCCTCCCACCCCTCAATAGCTGTAGGTAGCGGTAAAACTATTCTCCACATTTGAGTTGTGATCGTTCGTGTTCCCACATATTTTATGACCTAAAACCTCTGACGAAAACCGGTTAGCGTGTTGCTAGCGTGTAAAAAAAGTGCTGGTTCTGACTTCCGACGGAAGTCGCACCCATAATTCGCGCAAGGAATCATGGGGGCTAGGAATAAGGTGGATATGATATCTATGGCTTTACCCACTTTTTCTCTTGGAACAGGCAGTCGGGTACCCTCATCAGCGGAATGTCCTTGTCAAAAAAGAGAAAAGTGGACACAGAGTGTCGGATTTTTTTTTTTTAAATGGACTTCTGACGTGTTGAGTTTGAGAACCTGTTGTTAAAAACAGCTGCCACTTAAGATTTCAAGTGTCTGGCCTCAATTTATGTGTTCCGAATTGCTTCCTAGATGTGGAAAATTGATTTTAAATTAATTCATTTCTAAATTTTGATGGGTTTGATGTATTTTTAACATGCAGGGAAGTGTTTAAGTTCCACAAAACTGTTTGTTGACTAAATGTTTTAAAACGTGCAATCACTGTCTGTGATCAGTTTTTTAAATGTGTTTTAAGTATTAAATAAATGTTAAACTGAGTAAAAGTGTAAAAGGACAATTAATTTAATGTAAAGATTTACATAATTTATTTCTTCTTTGCATTAATACAAAGAAAAAAAGTGGACTTACTGTTCGTTCTATGTAATTTTGGAATGAGTTTACTGGTCTGGCCCACTTGAGATCAGATTAAGCTGTATGCGGCCCCCAGATCAAAATGAGTTTGACACCCCTGCTCCAGATGGCTGAAAACATACAAATAAAAATCGATAAGTCAAAGTGTGAGATAGTTGCCGGGCTTTTTCAAGTGACTCCATAAGTTGTAAGTGAAATAATTGATACCTTTGTTGTTGCTGTGTCTGCTGCCTCAGGTTTCAGCTCCACAGTAAAAAAAAAAAGTGTTTATGGAATTATGTAACTGTTCACCATAAATCTGGGTTAAGGAGCAAGGGGTGGATCTACAAGGTCCGTCTACCCCCCATGACTCTGACCACATGTCCGTCCCACATTCCTGAGCCTCCTGCTAAATGTGTTTTCTGAAAATCTGTGTACTTTACACGAAACATACAAATCAAGCCACAGCGAGCTCGTCAGCTGCAAGTTTCCTGACATGTGACTCTGTCCCCAGGAAACACACTGAAACCATCACTCCTGACTGCAATCCCAGTGTTCCTCCTGCTTTTATTTTCTATTTTTATTCTCGTTGGACTTTGTACAAGCAACACGTTTTTCCTGTTTACAGGCCGTGGTGTGTGATGACTGGAATAGAGAGGAGTAAACAGCCCGAGCCAAATCCCTTTACGTCCATGATGTGCAACGTATGTATCAGTCCTTCAAGAGGAACAGTAGCTGGAAACATGCGTGATCCCTTCAACTGGAACATCAGGAACAGAAAAATTAGGATTGTCTGGTCACGTCATACAACCAGACACGTAGTCTTTGTCAAGTTTAATAATACACTGCTGTCCTGCTTGAAATGCTAATTTTATAATACAACCAAAAAGCATGCACAAACTAAAGTGCAACTTACTGTGGACAGGCTGTTAAAACAGTAGAAGTTTTACAGTACAGGGTGCACTCAGTGACAGAGTATTTTCTCCTGGACTGTACTAATGTGCTCAGTGTGGAGGTTCTCATTATCCACCATCCTCTGTGTTCCTGTTCAGTGGGGTCTCTGAGCTCACACGAGAGTCCCACTTGCCTGAGGGTAAAAGGATGGTGATGGGGACGACAAAGAGCGCAGGACTTAACTGTTTCGCTGCATTATGTTTTACACTCGCAACAATGCTGCAAAGGAAGAAAGAATAATATCATCAGCTTGAGATTAGAATGGCCATTGTTGTAAGTGCATTTTGCAGGGTGGTGATTTTAAATTGTGGCGATCCCGGGAAACAGCTGGAATAATGTTCATTAAGAGGTTTATTTATTTTTAATTTTTTTTACTGGAGAATTTTTTTTATTAAACAACTGCATAGTTTCATTTGGAGATGCTGCTAATCAGTGGTCATAATGTAAAAATCTTCAACCCTTAGGTTTAAAGGGTCAGTATTCTACAACTGTACATTTGTAAAAATAATAATAATAATAATAATAATAATGAAATTATCATACCAACACTCAACTCTGGAGCACAACCCTAGTTCCAACATAGTTGTATTGTTATGTAAAATCCAAATGCAAACACATATATATACTGTACACACATATTGTATATATGAACATATACATACATGTATACACACATATTCATATACAGGTAGTCCTCGACTTACGGCGGTCTCGACCTACGGCAATCCGACTTTACGAACGCATCATATTAATAAAAATATGAAATAAATAATAAATAAATAAAAGAATTTTTTTATGTGTTTAAATGTTCTTGATTTCACGTGTACAGCACTTTCTTGCAGCTGTGGTTGTTTAAAATGGCTTTATAAATACTTTTTTTTAAAAGCCGATTTACGAAGTTTCCGCCAGTTTTCGGCAGTCAGTTTTCTGCAGTGCCCGCCAGTTTAGCCAGTTAGCTCCGGCCCCGACAGCCAGCTTCGGACGGACCGTGTCCGATGAGAGGTTGCTGCGCTCGGATACACGAGCTGGGAGCTGAACGGCGGTTTTGCGGAGGGACGGATGGACGAAGGAAAACGACGCTGTGAACCGCGTGAAGCAGCAGACAGCGAGGTGGGCCGGAGGAGCAACGAGATAACATGCTAACAAGCCTAGCTGTAGGATGGACGGGTGGATGCTAATGCCCCACCGGGGATACAGAGTCTATGGGCGGCGGAGCTCGCCTCGATGTCCGCCTGGCAGCCTCAGATGTTTTATGGACACCGAGCTAACATGCTAAAACGTGGAGAAACAGCTGCGGCAGCCTTTTGGAGGGGCTAAAATGCTACGCGGCGCGGCCTAACATGCTAACGCGGAGGGGCTAACGCGGCATAGCTTGTTGGACGGATACCGCAGAGAAACGGCTCCCAGTAAGTTATTAAAACTTTTTCCCTTCATGATGGCTCCAAATGTATGGAGTTAACATGCTAACAGTCCTTCCTGTAAACAGTTTGAACCGCGTGGAGCAACACGAAGCTGCGGAGCTCGGACGTGCAATGAGCTAACATGCAAAAAGACGGAGACAGGCTTGACCAGCTCAAAGTAAGAAATTAACTATTTATTACTGTTCCAAATGTACTGTATGCGTTTTTGGATAATCATGTAGGGTACTGTGTTAGGATAGGCGAAGTGATTGGTAACTTGGTAACTGTTTTGTACGTACATGTACGCGTATAAGTGGCGGCTCGTGTGTTTTCCGACTTACGGCGATTTTCGACATGTGAACGGCCGCAGGAACGGAACTTTATTGGCATATTTGCACCAAGGTACAAAGTGTTGCAATTGGCGCGCGCACCATCCTAAGAGGGACGTACGCACGGAAAGCCGCAGCAATAATTAAATTGCGCCGCCAACAATCAGATATGGAAAAAAGGAACATACAGTCGGTTAATCATTGGTATTCAAAAAAGAATCTATCACATTTTGTCTTAGGACATTCTATGATAAAGTCAAAAAACTCTACCAGCTCAGCACGGATAAAGACAAAGACATGTTGCATTTGATGGCAAGCAGGGAGATAGTCCGTGAGTAATAATTTCAGATAAGCACAGTCTGCAGATGGCCTTAGCTCGGCTCCATATGAATGCACACAAGCCGTTTTCGCATTGGCCAGCCCTCCCCGGCTCTCCCAGCTTCTAACCCGGGTTCGGCGTATTCGCATTTACCTTTTCCGCCCGGGATCCACCCTTGTTCTGGAACCATCTTCACCGTGGTTCTATCGGGCCCGGCCCCACGGACCCAGTTTGACGTCATGTACTGCTCACATTTGATTCGTTGTTTGCAGCAGGGGCGGGACTCATTCAAACAACCTCAGCGCGAGGGTTGAATTTCATTCAAATTTAACTACAGAAACCCCTAAAACAATTGTTAGCTGAATTAGTTTTTCTGAGTTAAATTTTTGTTAATAACTGATCACAAATCAGCTTATGTTACAACGTAAATAACAACGAAGCGCGGACCCATTTCCGCCTTTCAGCGCGACTTGAATGTCATTAAACAATAACTAAAACAATAAATAATATTGTCTAACTGTTGCGCGCAGCCAGGGTTTTAAAATATAACTAATAATCTCTAACTTCTACGTGCAGCTAAAATGTTAAGAGGAGTGATTCCTATATGGGTAAGGTGGACACCTGAAAATCCAGTCTGCCCCAATAGCTCAAAGCGTTAGAGCACTGCTGTTTTGACCGGGAGAAGCGGGTTCGCTTCCCGCCTGGGACAAAGTTATTTTACTTTTTTCTTTTTAA
>JBBPBX010028317.1:6014-28763 GCA_038048925.1 Garcialebias charrua
ATCTAATCTGGACTGTGAGCAACCTTGGAAAAAGAAGGCTGTCTGCAAATCTTCTCCTGGAGTGAAAGCTGTTGAGAACTCGCTTCCCCCCCCCCCCCAGAGGTCTCCGTGTGCTTTCAGAATGGAGCCGAGCTGAAATGACATCTACAGACTGTGCTTATCTGAAATGACTTTCACGGACAATCTCCCTGCTTGCCATGAAATGCAACATGTCTTGTCTTATCCGTGCTAAAGCTGGTAGAGTTTTTTAGACTTTATCATGGAGTGTCCTAAGACAAATTGTGATAGATTCTTTTTTGAATACCACTGATTACCCGAATGTATGTTCCTTTTTCATATCTGATTGTTGGTGGCGCGGTTTTATACTGCTGTGGCTTCCGTGCGTACGTCCCTCTTCGGATGGTGTGCGCGCCAATTGCAAAACTTTGTACCTTGGTGCAAATATGCCAATAAAGATCTATTCTATTCTATTCTATGGATGGATGGATGGATGGATGGATGGATGGATGAAAATGGTAAATAGACTAATTCAGTGCCTTTCTATCATATCAATATAAAGTGCTTTACACTACAATCTGTGTCCTCATTTACCATTCAAACAGCACTCTATTAGATCCATACAAAGACTAATCAGAGATTTATCACATTCATACACTGATGGGACACACATCGGAGGCAATAAGAGGTTCAGTGTCTTGCCCAGGGGCACTTCAACATGTGACTTCATACTTGTGGAATTGAACCTCCAACTCTCCCATTGAAGCACAACTGCTCTATCCACCCAGCCACAGCTGCCCCCAAAATAAATACTGTTGTCCAGCTTGATTTAAAGATTAATTAAGAATAAAATGTCTCCATCAGGTCTGAGTACTGATTTGTCTAAATATTATTATTATTATTATTATTATTATTATTATTATTATTATTTTATTGTACTATACAAAATGTTTAAATGTTCAACTCGGGCTCCAACTTTTAGTATTTGTATTAAAAAATAATAATAATAATTTAAACTCTATTTACATTTTCCCTCAGAAATATACAGAGAGCTCACATTATTTTTAAAATCTACATAAGCATACTCCCTCTATATTTATCTTTCTTTAGCATTTACGTCTTGCTAATGTCAGCTTTTGCTACATTTAACTTTTAAACATTATTTAGTTGATTTTACCAGTTAGCTACAGTTTAGCAAGTTTTTGCTTTTGTTCTGCTTGTTAACTCAGTTTTGCCAAGTTAATATCACACATGAACTGTTACTGAGTAACATAAGAATCATAAAGATCAAAAGAAGTGGAGCAGGAGCAGTGGGAGCCTGTCTCATTACAGACAGCTCTCAAGGTGTCCTCCTCCACAGCACCACTGTTTGATTCTGTGGAGAGCAGCTCCATCAAGTGTACATAACAGAGAACAACCTGGAATTTATCCTATAAAGCAATAGTTATGTAAAATAATTCACATTATTGAAGTTAAACTGGGGGAAAAAAATTCACATATTCATAAACGTATTCAGCCTCGTGGTCTGAAAGCCCAACCATCTAACCACATAATGAGATTAACCAGCTCCAGTTAATAGCTCCACCGCTTCTGATAGCCCCCAGTATCAACACATCCACTGCAGGCTACCACCAAGCATGAGGCATCATGAAGACCAAGGAAGTCTCCACACCGGTCAGAGTTGAAGTTCCTTCCATCAGTTATGTGAAATATAAAAATTCCTCAAAAACTTTTCTGTAAACATTGACAGTTTAGGAGCTGCTTGTCAACCAGAACCAAAATAATCACACAGATCCGAATTTCAGTAAAAACAGAAGAAATCTTGATACAGGTATTCCCCGACTTACGAGCGCATCGACAAACGAGGTTCCGGACTTACGAGCTGACTAACGAACAGTAAAGTTGTACAGAACATACTGAAAATTAATTACTTACATTAATTACATTAATTACTTACGAACAAAAATCTCAAAATCTATTGGAATACTACAGTATATAAAGTGAAGGAGTTATTTAATGACAAAGCCCTGTTTTTGTTATATAATACATTAATTCTTCCTCATTTGATTTACTGTATTGAAGTTTGGGGTAAAGCTTGTAAGACAATCACAAATCCGGTCTTTATTTTACAAAAAAGAGCTATAAGAATTATCACTAAAAAAGATTACACCCATCCATCACATATATCAGTTGTTCTTTAGTTTTAGCAGGTCGCTTTCGTAAATGAGCCCATGAGGTTCAAAAGATTTACCTGACTAAATAAAGGTTGAATGAATGTTGTTTTGTAAATTGAAAAATTTGAAATTCTATGAATTGGTTGATTATCACATTTTAATATTTATGTATAAGGTCCACAAAAACATATTACCTTCTAACATTCAAATTAACTTTGTTAAAAGAGAGAGTTATTATTTTTTAAAGGGGATAGAACTGTTTATGAAGCCACGGTTTTGAACCTGTTTGAAAGAGAGATGTACTTCAATCCAGGGTATAAGTATATGGAATGGTTTTAGACTCTTTTTTTAAAAGTCATCCTCTAAACTTTAGAGGATACCATACCATACCATACCATTTTATTTATAAAGCACTTTAAACAGGAACAAGTCCACACCAAAGTGCTGGACAAACAAACACGCAACAGGCAACACAGACAATGAAGTACAACACGAAAAACATAAAAACATTGCAGATCATAAATCAAACGATCCAATACAAATCAGCTGGCATTGAAAGCGATGGAGTAGTAGTGAGTTTTTAACCGGGATTTGAAAACCGAGAGGGAGGGGGCCTGTTTGATGAGCAGCGGTAACTCGTTCCAGAGTCTTGGGCCTGCTACAGAGAACGCCCTGTCACCCCTGCGCTTAAGGCGAGTTTAAGGCGAGGATGACTTTTAAAAAAAATCAGATCTCTGTGTATATTTAAGAGAAGGGTTAAAACTAGTTTTTTGAAAATATATGATCATGTATAATTTAATTTAAAGAAACTGCTGTTTGAGCTGACATATTTTTTTTTAGTATTGCTTTTATTTTATATTATATTTTGTTTTAAATATTTTGAGGAAAAAAAGGAGCAGACATTATAAGATTTATTCTTCTTCTGCTTCTTTTCATTTTTGATTTGTGTATTAATTGTGTTTTTTATTGTAAACATTTTTTTTTGTATTTTAAAATGAATGAATGAATAAATGAAAAATACAGCACTGGTATGTGTTTTTAGATGAAAGTGTGTTAATTAACAGTTTGTAAACAAGTTTCTGAGCATGTTTATGAACTAGTATGTACGTTTGTGATGAAAAACGAGTGTTCGTAGTAACGCTAGCATAAATCTTCCGACTTACGACCGAAAATCCGGACTTACGAGCGACAGGTGTTTCGTGTTCCGACATACGAGATTTCGTCTTACGAGCACCTCGTATGAACGGAACTCGCTCGTAAGTCTGGGATCACCTGTATTTGGGTGAGACATGGACCCTCTCAGCTGACCTCGTACAGAACAGAAAGGCTGCTGAAACGTGGATTCTGAGAGGGGTTCTAAGAAACTCGCACTTGGATCTCATCACCAGCATAGAGGTTTTTGAAAGAGTCATTGTGAAACAGGAATTAATGTTAGTGATTCCTTCCTTGGTCGTGTTGTTTGAAAAGGGTTGATTAATTGTCTGGTTTTACAAGGTAGATTAGAGGGAAAATGAGCAGAATGTTTAGAAATAAAATAAAAATTCTGTGCAAACTCTAACACCAATGTTATCAACTGGACAAGAGATAGTCATCGTTGGGAGCTCCTGACCACTGATGCATATAAACCAGGGGTCTCCAATGAGTAGCTTGAGCTCTTTTCAAGTATCTCTTTAAAGTGATGATAAAGTCAAATTTGATTTGCCACAAGGACAGACAAACTAACATTTAGGTCCAATCAAATTCATATGTCCCCCATCTCTTTCTTATTTTGTAAGATTATTTGACAATTTGTTGTCAGTCAAACAGTTGTGTTGCTGTCGAGCTTGATGAGTCATTGCTGATGGGAGGCAGCCACCATGGCCACAGCAAGTAATGTAGTTATCTCAGTTCCATTTTTACGAGTTTTTATTTCCTACAAATGTTTCCAACAAGGGAGAGATGCCAGATGGCCACCCATCATTGAACTACGTTTTGCTAGGCTCCCAGCAGCCCTGCTGGAAAACTGCCTTTTATAATTATTCCCTGTCTCCATGCTGGATTCAGCCTCTGAGATTGGTGTTGTTGCATGACTGACCCGACAGAGCTGTAATATGGTCTCTAACTTATAGACATATAAAGCTGTGGATGTTGGATAATTTAATTATCCTATCATCAACTCATTATTCAAATAAACCACATAGAAGAATCCACCAAGACTTTTCAACCAGTTTACTCCTTGCAAGTGGGGGGCAGAGTTAACACACAGGCATACAAGGTGTTACATGTTGTTCCAGTCCAAGATCTGCCTGCGGAGAAAGCGTTAGGAAAAACTTTAATTATCCATATACAGGAACAAGGTGAGCCACCTGGCCTTGTGGTGCGGACACAACAATCTCACTCTCAACGTGGAGAAGACAAAGGAGATTGTCTGTGGACTTCAGGAAGAGGGATGCCCAACATGCCCCTCTGACCATCAACAGCACCACAGTGGAGAGAGTGGACAGCACCAAGTTCCTGGGAGTGCACGTCTCAAAGGACCTGTCCTGGAGCAGGAACACTGCATCACTGGCCAAGAAGGCTCACCAGCGCCTCTACTTTCTCCGCAAGCTGAAAAGGGCTGGAGCTTCAACCCCCATCATGTGCACCTTCTACAGAGGTGCCATAGAAAGTGTCCTGACCAGCTGCATCACTGTGTGGTTTGGTGCATGTACTGCATCCTGCCGCAAGAGCCTCCAGCGCATTGTGAGAGCAGCTGAGAAGATCGTGGGCACCTCCTTGCCCTCACTGCAGGACTTACACAGCAAACGCCTCACTCGGAAAGCCCACCGCATGGCAGGTGATCCCACACACCCACTACACAGCTGCTTCAGACTGCTGCCATCAGGGAGGAGACTGAGGAGTCTCCAGGCTCGAACCAGCAGACTGAGAGACAGCTCTGTTCATCAGGCAGTCAGAATGCTAAACACTCTGCCTCCCCTCCCATTTGAACTGCCTTAAAGGAGAAATGAAAAGTGTTTTTAAGCTAATAGTAGTCTAATGAAAAGCATAAAATAAGCTTGTTGAGAAAATTTCACAAGTCAAAAATGTCATCCTAACTCAAATTTAGACTTTGCAAAGTGAAAAAATTCTCATCTGGTGTTTTTGACCCCCCTCCCTCTGCTTGCTCTCCGTCCCCTGAATATGACATAGGCAGTGCAATGGTCGTCCCTCATACAGTAATATTAGTGTGTGTATCTAGTATTTTTTCAACTTTCATCATTTTGTAAACCGCCCCCTAGCTTATAGACTGTAGTTATGTTATCATTCACAAGAGTTTGTATATATTTTTTTGTTTATGTAGTGTTTTGTAGTTCTGTTTGTGTTAATAAAAAAAAAATCTAGTAGTGGACAAAAAGGTTTCAGTGTGTAGCAATTAGGGATGCAGCAAAAAAAATCTATTTTTTAAAGAATCAAGATTCTTAGTCCTGGCGATTCAGAATCGATTCTAAAAGCCCCAAAATAGATTTTAAAACTTTTTTAAAATTTTATATTGTATTTTTACCGCTCCTGTGCATTCGGCCGCTGTAGAATTTTGGCCGTGTAGGGCCACCGTAGTTAGTTAGCCAGGCAGCTCCCAATGGAGCCTGCTAGCAAGGAGGGAGACCCTGCATGTTTCAACTTGCTCCTTCATCTTTAAAAATCATTTTAGATCCTACTATGTTCTGTGGAATACAGAGCTTAACAAGACATTGGTAACTGTTTCAGGACATTTTCAACACCCCCACTTCCATGTTAGCATACGGCGCTAGCATGCTAACGTTAGCATACGGCGCTAGCATGCTAACGTTAGCATGCGAAGGCTATTCGTATTTCCAGGATAGAAATGCCCATTAATGCACTAAATCACCAAACTGTTTTTGACAAACTTAAGTGATATCCTTCAGATTCAAAAAAGTCTTCTGCTTCCATTTTAAATGACAGACAAGAGGACAGTAATGATGGGTTTATAGCTTCAGTGTTATTGTAAGATAGCAAAGGAGGTCTTAATTGTGTCATAAAAGTGCGTCCAGAAAATTACTACAGAAATCACTGCACTTCGGCATGTAGCAGGAAAAATGTAAAAAAACTATTTCTTTAAGCTACTGACTTGAAAAAAGCATACTAAGTATGTTTATGTGTGTTGTTTACTATATGAAATTCTTGTTATATCGATTTTTTCAGATTTGATTACATTTCTCCTTTAACACAAAAAACTTTCTCACACATTACCACACAACACAAAGATTTTAACACTGGACTCTGTGTCATCAAACGGGTTATTCACTAAACTCTCGGTCATGTGCTCATTCAGTTTGCACTACTTCTCATATTTGCACTAATGTTTGTATTACATTACTGCCTATAGTCATACTACTGTTTACATTCACTGTTTACATTTATTAATACGGTTTACATTTATTACTACTTGGACTAAGCCCCTCTATTTGTAACTGGGTCTTAGACTTCTTAACAGACAGACCACAGTCCGTGAAGATCCACAACTTCTCCTCCTCCACCATCACCCTCAGCACTGGCTCTCCTCAGGGATGTGTGCTGAGCCCTCTTCTGTTCACTCTGCTCACATATGATTGTACAGCCACACATCCAGGCTGTCATATTGTTAAGTTTGCAGATGATACAGCTGTGGTGGGATGCATCACAGATAATGATGAATCCAGCTACAGACAGGAGGTGGAACATCTGGAGAGCTGGTGCAAAGAGAACAACCTTCACATGAATGTGAAGAAGACGAAGGAGATGATTGTGGACTTCAGAAGGAACAAACACACCCACACCCCACTGTATATAGGTGGATCTGCGGTGGAGGTGGTCTCCAGCTACAAATACCTGGGTGTACACATGAATGATAACCTCAGCTGGAGCAACAACACCACCAGCCTGATCAAGAAAGGTCATCAGAGACTCTACTTCCTCAGACGGCTGAGACGAGCCGGTCTGAGAAGCCCAGTCCTCACCTCGTTCTACAGGTGTGCAGTGGAGAGCGTCCTGTGCTCCAGCATCAACGTGTGGCATGGAGGCTGCACAGTTGCAGAGAGAAAAGCTCTGCAGAGAGTGGTGAAGGCTGCACAGAAGTCTGTGGGAGTCAGTCTCCCCACCATCACAGACATTTACACCTCCAGATGCAGAAAAAGAGCCACCTGCATCATGAAAGACCTCACTCACCCAGCACACTCACTCTTTGCACCACTCCCCTCGGGACGGAGGTTGAGGAGCATCAAATGTAGAACCACTAGACTGAGAAACAGCTTCTACCCTGAGGCTGTCAGACTCATGAATAAATAAATAATAAGAATAAACACTGCAAAATGTCACATCATACTGATACTGATCTGTTTCTTGTTGCTGCGTTCATCTGTGACCATCTGCTCATGTTCGTGCTGCTGTTTATAATGATGTTTTTCTACTACATTAGGGCTTAGTGTATTACTAGCTGATGTCTCTCTTAGTTAATCCTAGATGTTATTATTGTTTTTCTCTTGCATTTGTTGTTGGATGTAACTGGGACCCTGTGTACATAATCTCGTTTTCAACACATGTACTACATGCGGTGCAAATGACAATAAATTCTCTCTGACTCTCTGACTCTGACTCTTTACATTTATTACTACTGTTTACATTTACACTACTTTTATCTACACTACTGCTGATACATATACAGCATTCTCTGACTAGCCTTATCTAAGGATGCCAAATGTGCCTTATGTGCCTCACTGCATATGCCACTTTGCCTCTATACCAACATCAACTACCTCATACATATACTGTGTACATTAACTTATATGCTGCTGTGCCACTCTTTGCAAATGTCAACGCTAGAAACTTCAGTTTATTTTATAGATATACGTTTTATACTTTTTATACTACTATGCAAAAACTCAGGACAGTATTACACTTTTATTATTTCATTTTATGCTTATGTTCATTGGGTGTTTGGTGTTTTAGGGGTGTTTGGTGTTTCAGTGTTGGTGTAAATTTTCATACTTTTATACTATTATGAAAAAACTCAGGACAGTGTTACACTTTTTTACTATTTTATGCTTATGTTTATTAAATGTTTTAGTGTTTAGTGTTTAGATGGTTACTGTTGCACCGAGGGACTGAGAGAAACGCAATTTCGGTCCTGTGTATGTCCTGTACATATTGCAGTTCTGACAATAAAGTTGACTTTGACTTTGACTTGACTTATATAAAATTTTAAAAAACAAGGGGTAATTTTACTGAAATTACTTTATTTAGTAAAGTATTCATTCCTCTACAGTATTCATGCAGGAATGATTCATTTTCTGACTGATCTGTCTGATCACCTGCCTCTTGACCGCAGTGAAGTTATTTTCAAGTTGGACGTTGGATATTCGAGCTCCGTGTCTTCATCGGTGCGGTGCTCTCGTCAGTCCGCTTCATGGAGTCTGATTAATATGACTTAAAATAGAAAACAAATGACTGTGCCTCATTAGCAGAATTATTCCACAGTGATTTTGGGTGATTTATGAAATATTAAATTGTGAAAAATTACAAAATACATAAAAATGATTAGCCTGGTTAAAACCAGACCCTTGTCCTTCACTTCGCTTCGTACTAGGGTCTGGAGTTTCTCCTATAGAGAACCGATTCTTGCTGGAGGCGTGGCCTCTGCTGAGGTTACCCAATCGTTAACGTTTGGCCGTGACGTATGTTGCGCGGAGCTGCAATATACGTCACGTTAGCCTGTCCAGTCCAGTTAGCCTTGAAACAGAACAAATGTAGACTTGTTGACATTATGAATGTTTTGTGATGCTCTCATTTTGTTTAGATTTGTTTTTCTGTTATTGGCTTGTTTTTATTGGCCTAAAGATGCATTATGTGACTTTTTAATTTACTGCACCTGTGCAGCTTGGATTAATAAAAGGTGTGTGCTCCTGCAAACAACACTCTGGGAGAGTGAGGTGAAGCAACATGAAACCAAACTATGTTCAAGCGTCACATTTAATGCTGAGCCAAAAGTGAACTCTGTTAACAAGACTTACTGCTGCTGTTGCTTCATTCACGCCGTGGTGAAGTTATTTTACGACTCGGTCATGTTTACGTTCTCCTGTGTCGTGTCATCACTTTCCAAAGCTGCAATGTCGCGCAGTTTTTATTTTTATGAAGCGTGGAGCTCCCACACGTTGAAGGACTTGGTTGAACATTTTCTCTGCGTCGGTCATTTGTAAAATTGTCTTAATTTCATTTGAAAACGGCGGCGCCTCTGCCCTGCTTCCGCCTCTCCTCTCACCCTGTTGAACCGCGCTGCGGAAGTTTTCGCTGTCGGCTCCTCCCCCCATAGACACAGCCTGTATGCCTCCCCCTCCCCACTATAGTCAGTCTTGACTGTGATTGGCCAAAATGACACACTCCAACAAAGATGTTATATTGTCGAGAAGATGCATTGCTGTGTCTTGAAATCCAGTCAGTGGGAAATGATGCCGTCTAATCCAACGGGTCTTAACTTTTTTGGAGTATGTTTATACTGTTTAAAAACGGCCTTTGTTGTACACAATGGGGTGAATTGCCAGTTGGGCTTGTTTTCATGGAGCTGGCTGCTTGTTTCTGTAGCGAGATCTGGCAACCATAGTTGCCAAGTCCGCTTATTTCAAGCGGCATTGGGCTTGTTTTTCCCTGGAGTCGCTTTCAGATTTGATCAGCCGCTTGTGGCGGTTTTTTGGCTTCTCGCGGACATTGAGTCGCTTATTTGTGCTTGTTTTTCAGTCGAGCAGTAATGCGAGTGGTAGGTAGTTTGTCACGCCCCCCTTCCACGTATGTTACGTCAAGGCGGATGTTACGTTCAGGTGCAGTTGGCGCAAGCGACAGTCAGAGCCGGTAAAACTATATAAGCGCGAGCAATTAATGATGAGTCAGCATGAGCAGCATATAGTGACACAACATATATATCTTGTATCATTCAACTATGTTAGTTTTTAGCAAACAAAATGATAAATTAATGAAAATTACTTTCAAAGTGAGTTTAAAATTAAAAACCGTGTTTCTTCACGGGACATCCGACTACACGCGAATGCAACATTGTTATTTATTCTTTGTCTATTCATTCATTCATTCAACCTTTATTTAGTCAGGTAAATCTCATTGAGCCTCGAGGGCTCATTTACAAAAGCGACCTGCTACAAACTAAAGAATTTAGTGAAATGTCTAGACAAGACAACGCTAATATGAGCTCTAAGTGGGGTAAATATGGAAAAAAATATAATAAAGATTGGGAGAAAGAGCGTGCTCTTCAAGACTGGATCTGACCACGACCACAGATGGGAGAAAAATGCAAAATGTATTTTTATTTTTTAGACTGAATACGTTCTTTAATGTATAATTTTGCTTGTTATATGTAATGCCATAATAAATATGTTTATACAGTTTAAAACTGCCTTTTTTTACACAATGGGATGGGGTGCTTCTTTTGGGCTTTTTTTAAAGAGCGAGTCGCTTGTTTGTGCTTGTTTTGAAGGAGCTGATCGCTTCTTTCGGTCTGGAGATCTGGCAACCCTGCTGGCAACACTAGTGCACAACCAAACCGTGAGCGCTGACTTTTAGAAGTGGAGGCTGCTGGACCGAACAATTTTACTAGAAATTACAACCATACCTGTAAATTACAACCATACCTGTAAGAGAACAAACATGTGGTGGTTGGTGGAGGTCTGACGTGAAGCTCCTGCTCCTACACAGAAAAACACACAGTCACGAGACTAGATTATCCAAGCACGCGGCAACGAGACGTAGCTGCTAACAGCTACACATGCTAACAGAGTGAACTAACTTACTCTCCACAGACAAGAAGCTGCAGTGTTACAAGCCTATGGCAGCAGCAGCTTGGAACTAAATCACAGAATAAGTATTTGACTCACGAGAAGTCTTTTTTCATTAGTAATTTAAATAAATCACGGAGCTAAATCCAGACGTAGCTTCTCAACACGAAGGAAAACAAACAGGCCGAGCTGCTGACGTCATGTCCACATATTTACCAGCAGCCACCACCAGAGGGCATCTCGTCACTACACAAACAAAAGGAACCTGGATTACATGTAAAATAGGATCCAAACAGTTCCCCAAATATTAAAAGAAACATTTCTAATGACTACTGGATAAACTTTTCTACAAAACAAGAAAAATGTTATAAATATGGTGCATTTTGATCAAATTAATTAACAACCCTGTTACACAACATTGGTAGTTGGCAAACAACAATTTGGTGCAATGCAAACAAACAAATTAATTAATTAATCGTTATTTTACAGGTTTGACTCAAACTACCATCATTTTTCCACAAAATGATCTTAGTCTAAAAGAAAGATGAAAGGTGGCGGGTCATGCATTATTTCAAGGACTGCCAGGCCTTTAATTGTGTCCAGCATCAGAACAGCTGAAGTGAACAGGAGAGGACAAACGTCTCCCGTTTCTGCAGATGTTCAGCTGACCAACATCTGGCTGCAGTGGAGAAACGTTCAGGAAGTAGAAACTAATTCTCTCCTGGACTCTGTGTCTGTTTGAAGCTCAGCAACGTTCTTCAGAGTCTCCCACTCTGAGTGCAGCCTCTCAAACGTTGGTTCTGCTGAGTTCTGTCCACAGAACCTGCTCCACATCTCAGGTCCAGATGTTCCACTCAGCTGCAGGAGCTTCTAACGGCCCTTAAATCCCCACAAACATGAAGAGGAGAGAAGAAGAAGAACATCCAGGAAGATGTTTCTCTGAACTGACCAACACTTGACTCACAAGAAGTCCACGTGCTTCAGTGAGACGTGTGGAGAAGTTCAGGTGTTTGCAGAGTTCCTGCTGAAGTCCTGAACTCAGCCTCTGTTCTAAAAGTCTGTCACACAGTTCATGTTGAGATGATTTTTAAAGCTTCAACATGTTCCTGTCACTTTCTGTCCACACCATCTGAACACCTCCTCATTTCAGGAAACATCCACCACAAAGCTTCACTGAGCCTTCAACAACTACATCTCCCATGAGGCAGCAGCTGCTGGAGCTAACGCTCATGGGAAATGTAGTTCAGCTACATGTTCCTCTTCTGAGCTCATGACAGAGTAGTTTGGATCCATCTATGCATTTTCTTCAGCTGCTTTTCTCTGCAGCGTCAGGATCAGTTTGTAAAAATAATTCTCGTTTGTGAAACTGAACGCTGAGCTGAAAGAGTCTGCTGAAACCAGCCGAACAAGCTGAAGCTGATACACAACACGATGAGCTAAAGATAAAAAAGATGAACACTAGCTGAAAGAGTCTGCTGAAACCAGCTGAACAAGCTGAAGCTGATACACAACACGAGCTAAAAGATAAAAAAAAACACTAGTTAAAAGTTAAAGAAGATAATCACTTGCTAAAAGTTACAAGTAGCTAAACTTTAAGTAAAAGGTGAAAGTAGCATATTGCTAAATGTAGCAGAGGGCTATAGCTAAGAGCTAAATAAAGCAACACTGCAGCTCAAAGCCTAAAGTAACAAAATGATAGCTAGAAGCAAAAAGAAGCAAAGTGCTAGCCAAAAGCTAAAGAAATAAAATGGTAGCTAAAGTTGCAAAAGCTTGCTAGAAGGTAAATGTAGCATAAAAAGACTGAAAATAGCAAAACAACAGCTAAAAGCTTAAAGTAGCACAAGAAGGCTAAAACAGAGAAGACAAACTGAAGCAGGTTTTAAAAAGTGTTTTTAAAAGTTATTAAGAGATCTTAATGTTTTTCTTTATAGAAAATATTTGTAAATAAAGTTTAATAATTTAAAAAGGATGAAAGTTACAAAGATCAAAAATCATCCGTCAGCTCTGAATGAGATCATCAGTTTGATGATGAACGACTAAAACAGCATCAAGTCTGCAGAAACAGATTGTAACAAAGTGACAGAAGATAAAAAAACATCCAACAATGTTGTGAATGCTGACTCAGCGTTCACACATTAACATGGTTTCTCTTCATGTTGAACACATGAAACACACAGAAATGGGATTTCTGACCTCCAGCTGTGGTCACATGATCAAAACAGGTTCCAGATGTTCTGATGGAGCAACAGACAGAATCAGTTTTCATCTTTCAGGATTCTGGAAGTCCTTTGATTCCAGCTGCAGCTGTTGTTAAATGTGTGTTTGTGTTAGTCAAACATCTCCAGGTCTGGATGGGTCACAGAATGGGAGCCTTGTGTGGGACTTGAATGGACTGATGATCCAGATGTGTAGAGTCGGAGCTGCCACAGCTGTCTGTTAGAGAGGAAGAGGAAAGAGCAGCAACACTTGTGCTTTCTCTCTCAGTGTCTGTCTCTGCTGGACTTTTTGTTGCTGCAGCTCAGACTCTGAGTGTTGACGTGTGTGAACACGTTCAACGAGCGACGCTTCACTCACATCTGGATGGTGGAGTCGGTGTTGGTGAGAAGAAGTGACCTTTGAGCAGCAGAAACACACCCACAGATAAACTCAGCTGGTTTCCAGTAAATGTTGAAGCACCATAAAGCTGCTGGTTCATGTAGAACAGGAAATGTTCCCCTTGAGTCCAGAGTCCGTTCTGAGTGGACAGAGAAGAAGAACGAGGACTGAAAGCTGAATGAGGTGAGTGTTGACTCAACATTCTTCTTCTTCTCCTCTCAGAGTCTCTGAGGGGCTTTTCTCTCTGTGGAGGGAAGAAGAGGCAGAACTCACTTTGATTCACCTTCAGGACCAGATGCTGCTTTTGTCTCTTTCATTTCCTGTTTGTCCCCAAGAACAAACTCTGAGTTCTCTTTGTCTTTAAGCCTGCTGTTACCATGACAACAGAGTTGTTGACGGCTCAAACAAACATTTCTAAACACTCGGTTCAAATCTGATTTTCCACTTGTCTCATGAAACAAGTCATGTTTGTGTCTGTTTCATGTTTCCCTGGTTTGATCACAGGAACAGGAAGAACTCGGCTACATAGATGCTGCGTCGATGGAAAATCAATCAAACTAAAGACAAACGTTTATTTAAAAGAAATAAAGAAGCTGTGGTTTAAACTAAACTAAAACAGTTTGTTTCAAACATTTCACATAGAAGTATTTTTTATTTTAAACTGAGGGGATTATTTTATTATATCTGAAGGTCAAAGGTCATTCAGTGATTGCTTGTTCTTCACTTCTGGTTAGATGTGGTCTGTATTTATTTGTTTGGCCCCGAGACAAAGTCCAACCAATAAAGATTCATCTAATCTAATCTAACTGTAAATTATAATCCAGGTTATAAAAACATATTTATCAAGTTTTATTGTTAAATAATAAAATAAAAAAGATCAAAGGAAAACTTTAAAAATTAGTGAAAATATTTCAACACACTGGGGTAGATATAAAGATCTGGTGGGAGTGATGGTGATGTGGGGAGTGATGGTGATGTGGGGAGTGGTGGTGCAAAGGTTGGAGAAGGTGAGCCTGTGATTGAGAGGTTGCTGGTTCAAATCCCAAATATTTAAGTGGTGAGGGTGAAGCACCCACACCTGCCTTGACCTTCATTTGCTCCACCTGAGACACTTGAGCAAGGCACAAAATATTCCAGAGAAGACATCACTTTGTTCGAGGCAGAGAGGGATCTATACCTACAACTCTAATTTTCAGGCTGCTGTTTAATACACCGTGTTATTTTACATTATTAGTGTTTAGTGTATATCTTAGATCCTTGTATACTGTTTCTTTTTATACTTTATGTTTTTGCTATTTTTGGGTGTAACTGGGACCTTGAGTACACAGTTTCGTTCCACCTCATGTACCACATGTGATGTGAAAGACAATAAAGAACCTTGAACCTTAATAAAGTGACCACAGGAGAAGTTTAGCTTCAAGGCAAGAAGTTCAAGCTGTTTACTCGTTTTGAGGATGTGAGTGTGTTTTGTGATCCTTGTGTCGTCTGTCCTGTCCTCCTCAGTGTTTCTCCCTCATGTAATCAGCTCCTGCCTCTGACACCTGTTGTCCTTCCCCAGGTGTTTGTGTTTATTCCCTCCTTAGTGTTTTGTATTTGTCTCTATGTTCCCCATGTCCGCACATTGTCCTGAAGGGCGTTCTGGTTTAGGCTCCCTCCGTGTCTTCCCAGTGGTTTGCTGCACGTCAGCGTGCACGTTTTTTTATTTATTAAATATATATTCTTCTTTAAACCCTGAGTTCTCCGAGTCCTGCCTGCACACGGGTTCTACTGAACAGCAGAAATGTAACAGAACATGAGGACAGAGGGGAACATTTGAAGTTATTTATTAAACTATATAGCCACTCGTCCACCAGGCGTGATCACACATATAAACAATATTTACATTTTTAGAAACATCTTTATCAAAGATTGTTTTGCTGAGCCAGAATTGTGATAAGACAAAAAAAAAAAAAAATCAACTTTAGTTGATTGAACCCAAATTTTCACTGCATCTAGTTTTGGGAGGAGACTTCTGACATTTACATGAATTATGCCCAAACCTGACCTACTTCTGAGTTAATCTGGACTACAGATGTTTCTCAACACAGGGCCTGGATTGGGTTGTACATTGTCAGATAGCAGAAGTAAAAGCAGAATAAAAGTTTTTCATTTTATATAAGATTAGAATAGATTAAACTTTTTTGATCCCTTGGGAAGATTCCCTCAGGATTATAAAAAATATAATAATTAGAAGTTTTTCCAATGACAACATCTCTCTGCTTCACAAATTCATGAAGTGTGATTTCTGTGAAGGTGAAATATAAAATGTTATAGTGAACCCTGTAGTCAAAGTGTTTTATAATCTTTATAAGTTCTGTCTGTAATGTTATAGTGTTACAGCTTCTCATCATAAACAGGCTGTAAACAGCATGAGTGTGTATTTTACATTTATATCAAATGTTTGTTCATGAACTGAGCATCATTTTATACAAACTCCACCTGTGTTGCCTTTGTTTTTGTCAGTGAATCAGATTGACATCAGATTCTGTGATGTGAACAGTGTTTGTGTCAGTGAATCAGATTGACATCAGATTCTGTGATGTGAACAGTGTTTGTGTCAGTGAATCAGATTGACATCAGATTCTGTGATGTGAACAGTGTTTGTGTCAGTGAATCAGATTGACATCAGATTCTGTGATGTGAACAGTGTTTGTGTCAGTGAATCAGATTGACATCAGATTCTGTGATGTGAACAGTGTTTGTGTCAGTGAATCAGATTGACATCAGATTCTGTGATGTGAACAGTGTTTGTGTCAGTGAATCAGATTGACATCAGATTCTGTGATGTGAACAGTGTTTGTGTCAGTGAATCAGATTGACATCAGATTCTGTGATGTGAACAGTGTTTGTGTCAGTGAATCAGATTGACATCAGATTCTGTGATGTGAACAGTGTTTGTGTCAGTGAATCAGATTGACATCAGATTCTGTGATGTGAACAGTGTTTGTGTCAGTGAATCAGATTGACATCAGATTCTGTGATGTGAACAGTGTTTGTGTCAGTGAATCAGATTGACATCAGATTCTGTGATGTGAACAGTGTTTGTGTCAGTGAATCAGATTGACATCAGATTCTGTGATGTGAACAGTGTTTGTGTCAGTGAATCAGATTGACATCAGATTCTGTGATGTGAACAGTGTTTGTGTCAGTGAATCAGATTGACATCAGATTCTGTGATGTGAACAGTGTTTGTGTCAGTGAATCAGATTGACATCAGATTCTGTGATGTGAACAGTGTTTGTGTCAGTGAATCAGATTGACATCAGATTCTGTGATGTGAACAGTGTTTGTGTCAGTGAATCAGATTGACATCAGATTCTGTGATGTGAACAGTGTTTGTGTCAGTGAATCAGATTGACATCAGATTCTGTGATGTGAACAGTGTTTGTGTCAGTGAATCAGATTGACATCAGATTCTGTGATGTGAACAGTGTTTGTGTCAGTGAATCAGATTGACATCAGATTCTGTGATGTGAACAGTGTTTGTGTCAGTGAATCAGATTGACATCAGATTCTGTGATGTGAACAGTGAATCAGATTGACATCAGATTCTGTGATGTGAACAGTGTTTGTGTCAGTGAATCAGATTGACATCAGATTCTGTGATGTGAACAGTGTTTGTGTCAGTGAATCAGATTGACATCAGATTCTGTGATGTGAACAGTGTTTGGGTCAGTGAATCAGATTGACATCAGATTCTGTGATGTGAACAGTGTTTGTGTCAGTGAATCAGATTGACATCAGATTCTGTGATGTGAACAGTGTTTGTGTCAGTGAATCAGATTGACATCAGATTCTGTGATGTGAACAGTGTTTGTGTCAGTGAATCAGATTGACATCAGATTCTGTGATGTGAACAGTGTTTGTGTCAGTGAATCAGATTGACATCAGATTCTGTGATGTGAACAGTGTTTGTGTCAGTGAATCAGATTGACATCAGATTCTGTGATGTGAACAGTGTTTGTGTCAGTGAATCAGATTGACATCAGATTCTGTGATGTGAACAGTGTTTGTGTCAGTGAATCAGATTGACATCAGATTCTGTGATGTGAACAGTGTTTGTGTCAGTGAATCAGATTGACATCAGATTCTGTGATGTGAACAGTGTTTGTGTCAGTGAATCAGATTGACATCAGATTCTGTGATGTGAACAGTGTTTGTGTCAGTGAATCAGATTGACATCAGATTCTGTGATGTGAACAGTGTTTGTGTCAGTGAATCAGATTGACATCAGATTCTGTGATGTGAACAGTGTTTGTGTCAGTGAATCAGATTGACATCAGATTCTGTGATGTGAACAGTGTGTCAGTGAATCAGATTGACATCAGATTCTGTGATGTGAACAGTGTTTGTGTCAGTGAATCAGATTGACATCAGATTCTGTGATGTGAACAGTGTTTGTGTCAGTGAATCAGATTGACATCAGATTCTGTGATGTGAACAGTGTTTGTGTCAGTGAATCAGATTGACATCAGATTCTGTGATGTGAACAGTGTTTGTGTCAGTGAATCAGATTGTCATCAGATTCTGTGATGTGAACAGTGTTTGTGTCAGTGAATCAGATTGTCATCAGATTCTGTGATGTGAACAGTGTTTGTGTCAGTGAATCAGATTGACATCAGATTCTGTGATGTGAACAGTGTTTGTGTCAGTGAATCATTTTCATTTCATTTATTCATATATATAGCACTTTACACAACCACGGTGGTGGTGACCAAAGTGCTTAACAAAAAACAGTGCAGTACTTAAAAAGACAGATTAAAAATCAAGAAAAACACAACATAAAAGCAAAAATAAAACCAGAAATGTCACCACATATTTAATTACTAAAAGCCAGTTTGAATAAAAAAGTCTTAAGCTTTGATTTAAAAGGGCCAAGTTCAGTAATCTGGCGTAGCTCAAGTGGGAGTGTATTCCAGAGTCGAGGTGCGGCCGCAGAAAAGGCACGGTCACCCCAACGTTTATATTTTGTCCGTGGAACAGAGAGCAAGAGTTGGCTATCTGACCTCAGAGACCTGGAGCGGGCGGGGAAACTTAACAACTCCGTTATATAAGTAGGAGCGAGGCCATTCAGAGCTTTAAAAACAAATAATAAAAGTTTAAAATCTATCCTAAAACGGACAGGAAGCCAATGTAGTGAGAATAAAACAGGTGTGATGTGGTCCCATCTAGGAGTGTTGGTTAAATCAGATTGACATCAGATTCTGTGATGTGAACAGTTTTGGATCAGAGTTGCTGAGCACAGCCTGCAGGACGGCTCCTCGGTGTCTCCAATAAAAACAATCAGAGACTCTCCACAGAGGTTGTGGAGTTTCTGTGTTCATTGATCACAGTGATCTGATCACTCTGCAGACTAAAACTTTTTTTTTAAATTTATTAATTCTTGGTTCCTCCATGATAACAGGCTGTCACGTTGCTCTCTGCTCCATCTCAGATAAACATGGAGACAATCTTTGGACAGCAGTTGAAAGATCTTTAAATCTCCAAATTTGAAGGGTTATGAGAATTCATTACTTTTTGCTTTGATCCTCTTCCTTGTTGGTAAAAGTAATGTTGGGTCTTTTCACTGACATTCTGACAAACAGCATTTAAGCTGCAGCTGGAAAAACAAACTACCGTAATTTCTGGACTATAAACTGCAACTTTTTCACAGGCACTGCAGCTTATACAATGCTGCAGCTTATTTATGTTTTGTTTTTTGTTTTTTTGACAGGCTAACGAGCTTTGTGCCACCAAAACATTCGGCCTTGTCACACCCAGACATCGCATAGCTGCCCAATACATGTCTCTCTTCGGTGGCGGGTCCTCGTGACTCAATGGCACTAGCTGTAAATACAGGTTTTTAAAAAATGAAATTATAAAACAGGTCACAGTGGCCCAATGAAACAAGGAGGGAAGGTCCGTTCCATTCCCTCCTGTCTTCCTTGTTTTGCCCCCTTCCTTTTTCAAAAAGCAGCTATGTGATAAAGAACAGCAGCACAGGAGGAAGGTGAACATAGTGATCAATGACTTCCTGGTAGGCTACTTTATTTTATGTTTTTTTAAACCAGTCATGTTACAGGCACTGTTCAGAATAAAACATTTACTGTATGAATTT
The DNA here is from genome assembly GCA_038048925.1 of Garcialebias charrua. NCBI lineage: Eukaryota > Metazoa > Chordata > Actinopteri > Cyprinodontiformes > Rivulidae > Garcialebias > Garcialebias charrua. The sequence goes on from JBBPBX010028317.1 coordinate 25,706, forward strand.
GTGTATGTTACTGGTGTGTATTTAATTAAAAGTTTAAATAATATTTCTGTGTAAATATCTCATATTACAACATGGACACCTGTGACTTATAAACAAGCACGGCCTATATATGTATAAAATTATTATTTTACTTAGTGGGCATGGGCCGGCTTATATTCCGTTGTACTCAATAGTCCAGAAATGACGGTACATCCTGGATATATTTTGGTCTCCCAGCAACCAGCTCCAAACTCAGGCTCAGTTTTTACATTTGGTCTCGTTCCTCTTGTCTCGTGCACTTTAGTCCCTCTTACTGTGTGAAGAGTCCAACAGGATGTAGAGTTGAACACATCCCTCTTGGTATCAGAGTGGTTTACAGCACACAGAAGTGTTAGAATCATTATAAAAACACTTCCTGTCCTCTAAAAATGACATCTGTTTAACTTTACCATCAGGGAGAGACAAACATCAATTAAAGATGGTCCGGTTCATTCTAGTGACAAATGATCCAACTCCTTCTGGCTCATTGAAAACAGTCAGCTCCAAATGGCTTCTCATTTAGTCCCATTGATGATGATGTTGAAAACAAATCATCTCATGTGCTTCATATATTTGAGAGATTAAAGACGATTATTGTCTGTGAGGACTGTGAAGATTCTCCATGTGGAATGGAGAGAGTTTTTCATCTCTTTGGACTGTTTGAACAAACTTTAAGATTGTTTTGTTCCTTCTTGAACTTTGTCTGCAGGAACGATTTCCTGTTAGTTTCTAATCTCTGATGTTTGAAGAACATGTTGACTTCTTATTTCAGAACAAAGTTTCATCTCTGATGTTTGGAGAACATGTTGACTTCTTATTTCACAACAAAGTTTCATCTCTGATGTTTGGAGAACATGTTGACTTCTTATTTCAGAACAAAGTTTCATCTCTGATGTTTGGAGAACATGTTGACTTCTTATTTCACAACAAAGTTTCATCTCTGATGTTTGGAGAACATGTTGACTTCTTATTTCAGAACAAAGCTTCATATCTCTGATGTTTGAAGAACATGTCGACTTCTTATTTCAGAACAAAATTTCATATCTCTGATGTTTGAAGAACATGTGGACTTCTTATTTCAGAACAAAGTTTTATCTCTCTGATGTTTGGAGAACATGTGGACTTCTTATTTCAGAACAAAGTTTCATCTCTGATGTTTGGAGATAAATCTACAGGATTATTAGATTATTGATGAACTGGAATCAAACAACATGATGAACAGATGATGTTTGTTTTCTTCACTAAACAAACTGCATCATGTTATAACATCACACTCAACAGCTTCCTGCTGCTTCCTGTCAGTCCTTTCAAAATAAAATAACACTAATGTTTGATTTCAGTTGTGTGACGTTTAGATGGAGCAGATAATCCACTTGAACAGTTTGATGGTTGTGAAATAAATCAGAGTTCATTCTGCTTCACTTTAGTCTTTAGACTTCCTCCTTTCTGCAGCTGCAGCAGGAAACAGTTTGATCAGGAGAAGATCAGAGTTGATGTTCACATGAATGATTTGTGTTTCCTCTGCAGGTGAAGGTAGAAAGTGTGTGTGAGCTGATGTGAATCCAGCAGCATGGATCAGTGTGAGGACAGAGAGGAGGGAGTCCCTCCCTCTAAAACCACTCTGTGTGGGGAACATGAGAGCCAGAGCAAAGATCAGAGGTGACATCTCTAACTGTCCACGACTCTTCTCCATGTCAGAGCTCAGCACTCACTCATTAAACAAATCTTTGATCTTTGGTGTCAAAAATTACTCTTACTTTTTTTCTTTTCACTTGGTGATGTAGTTTATTTATTTATATGTTTGTTATTATAGCTTTTGTTTTCTTTAAAAAAAACATTTTAAATGTATTTTAACTGAATAATGGTCATTATAAAATTAATAAACTATGAAAACTACAGTGTACATTTTTTTTTAAATTAACACACTGTTTATGTAAAACTAAACAATAAAAAAGTAAAACTAAACCTGAACTGTACCGTGTGTTATACAGGAGAGGTTTGTTACAGGATCACCCTCTTTTCAGAAAACAAGCCTCTAAATCACAGTAAGTCCATGTCAATTATTGAAAAGTGTTTATTTTATTTGATACATGTGAGACTAATTCAATTATTCTTAATATCAGAATCAATCAGACAACTAAAGCTGAACCTGAACCTGAACCCAGCTGTGTGTCCTTAAAGAGCGACATGTCAAAGCATGATTTTATTGATTTTAAATCAGGCCAGCCTCCATCAGCAGAGAGGTGAGCTGTCTCTAAATGTTGTAACTGTGTCAAATGGAACTGAGTCAGTCTGAAATAGTTTATTATGACTTGTTGCTGTAAAAGGCAAATTTGTTTATTGTCTGTGTGTTTGTTTGTTGTGTTATCAAAATTCAGTTGAGTACAAGATGTCAGCAAATGTGTTTAGGTTGCATAAACAAATTATTGGTGTGACTCAGAAAATAAAAAAATAGCAAATTTAAGAAAATCACAAAACGTAAATGTCATCGATGACTGTATTTTCTACTACATTTGTTACATTTTAATACAACAAAATGTGAATTATATTGTTTTTCATCAGGATCCATCAGAGATTAAAGTCTGAACCCAAATCTGAACCCAGCTGTGTGTCCTTAAAGAGCGACATGTCAAAGCATGAATTTATTGATTTTAAATCAGGCCAGCCTCCATCAGCAGAGAGGTGAGCTGTTTCTAAATGTTGTAACTGTGTCAAATGAAACTGAGTCAGTCTGAAATGTTTTCATTCCAACATGTGTTTCATGTGAGCTCAGCTCTTTTTCACACTTTTCTATGTTCACATGTGAAGCGGTGTGTGTTGGATGTTTTCTCCAAACTCAGCAGTCAAAGTGAAAGAATGGATGTTGTAGGAGGAGTTTCTGAGTGTCTGTAGGTCACCAGGTGGTCCAGCAGGTGTCACCTTTGACCTTTGCTTCAAACACAGTGTAGGTAAGAATGTCCCAACACAGGAGAGCCTCCTCCTCTGGACAAAACTCAGCTGTTCACCTCCACCTCACAGACAAGGGACACTCTTTTGAGGA